>CM021103.1:391716821-391735117 GCA_007115665.2 Sequoiadendron giganteum | reverse complement strand
CTACCATCAAACCTAATCCCTCAACCCTTAAACCCACTTAGTAAACTCTCTACCCTAATCCCTCAACCCTCTTGACCCTTAATCCCTAAACCCTTAAACCCTAATCCCTCAACCCCTATATCCTCTACCCTATACATTGGACCCTCAACCCAAATCCCCAAACCCTATACCCTCAATCCTCTACCCTCAACCTTAAACCCTCAACCCTCAACCCTTAAATCCTCTACCCTCTACCCTATACATTAAATCCTCAACCCTCAATTCTCAACCCTCAACCCTTAATCCCTCAATCCTCAACCCTCAAATGCTAAACCCTCAACCACAATACCCTCTACCCTATACATTGCATTCTCAACCCCAATCCTTCAACCATATGTACCCTAAACCCTATACCCTATACCCTATAACCTCAACTCAATACCCTAATCCCTCAACCCTACAGGTCATCAACCCTCTACCCTATACATTGGATCCTCAACCCTCATATATTTGTGTTCCTCCCTCCTCTTCTCTCCTTCTCTATCTCATTTCTCCCTCCATCTTTCTATCCATCCATCACTCCCTCTCTACCCTAATCCCTAATCCCTAAACCCTCAACCCTTAAACCATTAAATATTCAACCCTTAACCCTTAAACCCTCTATGATCTACCCTCAACCCAATACCATCAACCCTAAACCCTAATCCCTCAACCGTAATCCATCAACCCTTAAACCCTTAAATCCAAGAAAACTCTCTACCCTTATCCCTAAACCCTCAACCCTTAATCCCCCAACCCTTAAACCCTCAACCCTGAACCCTTAAACCCTAATCCCTCAACCCCTATACCCTCTACAATATACATTGGACCCTTAACCCTAATCCCTTGACCCTATACCCTATACCCTCAATCCTCTACCCTCAACCCTCAACCCTCAACCCTCAAACCTCAACCCTTAAACCCTCTACCTTCTACCCTATACATCAAACCCTCAACCCTCAATTCTCAACCCTCAACCCTTAATCCCTCAACCCTCAATCCTTAAACCCTAAACCCTCAACCCCTATACTCTTTATCCTTTACATTGGACCCCCAACCTAATCCTTCAACCATATACCCTCAAACCTATATCCTAAACTCTCTACCCTGAACCCTAAACCCTTAAACCTTCTACCCTATACCCTCAACCCAATACCATCTACCATCGACCCTAATCCCTCAAACCTCAACCCTTAAAACCTAATACCCTAGAAACCATCAACCCTATAGGTCCTCCACCCTAATCCCTCAACCCTATACCCTCAACCCCTATCGCTTTCTCTCTATCTATGCATCTCACCTCTCCCTCCCTCCCTCTCTCCTACTCTCTCCCTCTCTCTAATTGTCTCTATCTACCCTCTCCCTCTTTATACATACCTCTCATTCAATCAATCCCTACCACCCTCTCTCGCTCCCTCTCTCTCTCTCTCTCCCACTCTCTCCCACTCTCCCTCTCTCTCAAGTCTCTCCCTCCCACCCCTCTCTCTCTCAGGTCTCTCCCTCTGGCAACCTACCTAGGTAACTCTCTCTCTCTCCCCCCTCTCTCTCTCTATCCCTCCCACCCTACCTAGATAAGTCCCTCTCAATCCACACCCCCCCTCTCTCTCTCAGGTCACTCCATCCCACACCCTCTCCCTCTCTCAGATCTCTCACTCACACTCCCTCTCACTACCTATCTCTCAAGTCTCTCTCTCTCACACTCTCAAGTCTCTCCCTCTCACCCCCCTCACACTCTCAAGTCTCTCCCTTTGAAACCCTACCTACATAACTCTCTCTTTCTCTTTGTCTCTCTCTCTCCCTCTTTCTTGATTCTCTCTCTCCAATCCCTCCCTCTCTCCCTACCACCCTACCTAGCTAAGTCCCTCTCTCTCTCTCCCACTCCCTCCCTTAAACTCTCACTTACACCTCCTCTCCTTCTCTCCAGACTCTCTCTCTCCCCCTCTCCCTCTCCCCCTCCCACCCTACCTAGACAACTCTCTCTCTCTCTCTCTCTCTCTTAAAATTATCCCTCCCTCTAAAGACATACATAAATACATACATACAAGCATAATACATATGCACATAAAAGCCTATATACATACAAGCATAAATGTACATGTGTAGATACAATATTACATACACATAGGCATACATACAATATACATGCATTGATACATACAGGAATACATACATACATGACATACAAGTATACATGTACATACACACATACAAATATATAAATATACATTCAATAAAGTAGAATTTAACATAAAGCAAGACATAGCACGAGTGCGCTATACTGTGCTCGCATTATGTCTTGCTAGACATGTTCCCCACAAACGCAAAAAACCATGTCAAAATTGAGATATACTGTGAGCACATTATAATGTGCTTATGTTATATATTGCTTTGGGAATCCTCAAGCCTTGGGATTGTTATTTGTCTTGGAATACCAGCCCAAAGGCTTGGAGGGCATTGCCAATGACCAGAGATGTGTTTTTGCAAATTCTACAATATTTCACATAGTTGGGTTTGTGCTCACAGGATTGCACATGGTTCAATATCAAACAAATCAAACATCTGGGTAATGTTAGGTTCTCTCTTAGCTATCCAACAATGTAGTTTTTTTCACTTTCTAACAATGTTAAGCCTTTCATCCATAATTTATTTTTCTTGTATGTCTCTTTTTTGGCAAAAAACAATGTTTGGTGTTTTTTCATTATAAATTAATTGTTCATCGAAATTTCAAATAAATTACATTTTAAAAAACTAGACTCCATTCTACAATTTTATTTTTTTAGAATTCAATTAGTTTCCAAAATTTGTAGGGGTAGCACAACCAAAATTATGTTTTTCAGGAAGTGTCCACTTCGAAAATTAGTAAAAAATAAAATATTCATTGAAAATTATAAGAAAAATCATACATCAACTACATATTGTTAGCTAACTTCTGACTGTAGCGATTTTAAAAATACTAAAAAAAAATTCACCATGCTAAGGTGATACAAGAGTTGCTATGTTATGTTTTTCTGACAAAAACAACACCAATTTGTGTACATCCCTCTTTTGAACCCCTTAATCTCAACCATTTTCAAAATAAATTAGTAGTTTAGAAAGTAGACTCGGAGCACTTCGATCCTTGTTTTTGTTCCATCTCAAAATTTTGAGTGTAACTATCCTCAATTTCACGTCCAAGGTCAATATTTCTTGATTTCAGAAAAAAAAAGTTGCCACTTAAACCCCCTTGTTGGGAACCATCTTTCTGCACTTACCCAAAAGATTAAATGAATAAGGAATAAAGGTGAATTAAATAATGGAGGAAAGGGGTAATGGACATTAATTAGTCTAAATTAATTAATTAATTTAGTTGGATGATTTGGGGATAAAGATAAATTAATTAAATTAATAAAGTATTTAATTAATTAATGAGATTATGATGAAAGGATAATAATTGAATAAATAACAAATATTTATTTAATTAACAGGCTTTGACAATGGATATTAAGTAAATAAATAATAAATATTTAAAAGGTGGGAAAGGATGAGAATAGTTAAATAAATAGATATTTTATTTAATTAATGGCTAAGGATAGGCTGATATGAGGTATGGTTGGGTACTTGGTCATATTTCAAGTGTCTACACATTTCTCTAAAATTTCAATTCTTTACTCTATTTTCCAATTCAAAATTACCAATAGTTGAGTAAACTATTTCTATAGGAAATAGTTCCTCTCTAAATTTTATGAGGTATAACTCCCTCTTCTCTGATAAATATGATTTTCTGAAAATAATTTAAAATGGGGTATGCTTTTAACCCAAAAGCAAAAAAGGTGAAAAATATTCCAGTATTTATATCTTGAAACACTGAAATTGATAAATACATCTCAATCATGAAAAACACTTAGTTCACAAACCAATTTGCATTCCACGAAATATACATATTGAAATGCCCCTTGCTATATTGATGATAATTTTCCAAACTACTTAATATGACATATTTCATTTGTTAATTAAGTAAACATAAACCGAGTTTGAACAATAAGATTTTTTGGGTATTTGACATGATATAATTTGATGGTTTTCAATAAACAATCATATGCAAGACTGAACATATCACTGGATTTTGCATTTCATGAATAACAATACAAAATGGACTGATGATTAGGGTTCAATGACTGAAACAAACATGTAACACCACTCACTAAACCACAATTGACCCACACTCTTCATAGAATTGCATTGCATTACATGGCATCATTAAAGAGACTGTGACAATAGTTATTCCATTAATTCTAAGCATAGATAAGTCTAATCACAAGGTATATTGACCCAGATTTCAACAAAAGCCCTAATGGACTTAACATAAATTTATATTAGCAAGTTACAAGAGGTATGCACCATGCTTAGCTCTGATACAACATAAATAACACCATACAGGGACTCAAATTGTCATGACTACCCCAAACTCCCAAAATGCTATTACAACTCAAACAAAAATATATTTCAATCATTAACAATAGAAGACTTGGAATAGAACCACACTAAAAAGTGACCTCTACAATAATGACTCCTCTCATAAGCATTGATAAAGTACAATGACAACTAAAGAGCAATCACAATTATAAAGTGACTTTTTAAAGCTCATTTTAAATATTTCATTTAATTCACTTTATCATCTTGTTTTATTAATTATTTAATATCATCTTTTAAATTAAATTGATACTTAGGCAATAATAAATAATTAAGTAAAAAAACTCCATTGTTGCGCCTTTAGCACTTAGGAATTAAAAAGGTTAAAATAGCATTCTATGAGGTTACTAAGAAGGGGACATTATAGTCTACCCTTCCCAAAGATTGCTTGTCCTCAAGCAATGCCAAGGTACCCACAATATCAACTAACTAAAACCAACTGCACCCAAGTGTAATCCCAATGTCCCAAGTCAATCTCCACAAATGTCCACCATGTTGTTGCTGCACTACTCTGATAAAAACTATAAATGCATCACTCTCCAGTTGTTCTCTCAATTCCTGTGACCCAAAAAAGTGAACATCACCAATACCCATATTGAAATACCTACGAGGTGTGTAGCCTTTAGCCTAGAAAATCTCTTGCCAAGGCGCCTCAGTGAGATCCATATATGAAATCCCACTATCTAACTCAATCTTGGGCAACAATAAACATACTCTACACAACTCCAAAGAGTAACCCTCAACAAATCTCCTCACAATGCCCCAGAGGTGATACAAAATAGTCCCTAATCGGAGGCCGATAACAATAGTGTCATCCCTGAAATCATCCATCCTAGCAATGCCACCCCGATCATAGACTGTTAACCTCTCATCAATACGTAATCCCCAAGTATCAATATGCTCATATCGAGCACACCAACTCATCCAATCAAATGTAATCACCACCATAACATTTGTGGATATATTTATCAACCGCTCAATTTAACTGCAGTATCCATCACTCACCCTGGTGGGAGCTAGTAATAATTGCTCAAGCTCTGAAAAATCCTCCCACAACCTGTTGTTGAGAATCATGTAGGTACATGAAGTCACTCTGCCCATAAATTGATGTTGTCATCATCCACGAGAGAATGCTAGGGCAGCAACTGTCAAAAATCATTATCCTTGAAAATTTAGGAATGTGAATGTAGGAATGGCCAAATGAACTCCTCCAATAACCACATTACCTCTACCAATTAACACCCACTGAGAATCACTCCACTACTAGGCTGAAGGTATTGACCAATCCATTTTCATGTTATCCTTCATTGTCTTTTGCAAGCTGATTGGAAAGCGGACAACGGTGTCAACTCTAAAGATTTGTTCACCAAACTAATTTTGAAACAACCTCTCACCCCTAGTAATTGTCCCTAGATCCCAAGTCCTATAATTACCATCAATCATACTCACACACATGTCCTCTTGACCGATGCAAAAATTGATGATAGTTCTGATAAATCTGAGAATCAGGTCTATAACCATCTCTAGATTGTCATGGTTGCCATAATTGGGTGATTCCCTATCAACACTCAACCTCCAAGTATTAGAGCGACAATTCAATGCACACAAACCCATGTAATTAGTTGTATCCTTCAACACTGAGTTTGATAAATTTGTATACAATAGTATATAATAACCACCATTCATCCAAGAGTAAGATAAGACCCATGACACCAAATCTAAAAATCCTCTTGTTGCAAGTTGATCAAGTTATACCAACTTAGCAATCTAGAAATATGATACTCATGAACACTGACTACAAAGGACGGATGAACATGTTTAGGATTAAGAATCCTCAAGGTTTCAATTGATAGTCCTCTCAAGGAAGTGTTGTTCAAAGTGTCCCAAGATAGTATCTTCATAAAGAAAGAATTATCAAATCCCTTCTAAAAAGTCAAACTTTTTGTGTACCTTGGATCCATCCACACTATCACATTCTTGTCTATGACATCATGAGTGTCAACATGAATAAGCTCCATAAAAAAATCACCCACTTTAGACTTATTTATCTCCTTATGATTATCAAATTCATGCTTGGACAATAGGTTGTTGTTAACACTCATAAAGTTCACATATTATTCATCATTTTCAGTGATGTCTTCATAAGTTTCATGCATACCTTCTTCCCATCCTGAATCCTCATCATTACTTGTTGATCCCTGAAGTGTAGCATGATGAAAGCTTCCTTCCATGCCTATTATAACTTATATTTTATGGCTGCAATCTGTACCTGTGTGTGGAGATTCTTCCTCAAAATCCAAGAATTTAAATTCTTGACGTAGGTTCCATACTCTACCATCATCCCAAATCTCTCCAATAGGGGAAGTTTTGAAGCCATTATGCATTATTCCATTACTGATGCATTCTTCTACAAGTATTTGAGGGTGTCTTGGATCTAAATTTCAATCCCTGTGAAACTCATTAAGATCATTGGCCTCTTTCTCCTTATCTTCAACCAAATTAACAACATGATCCCTATCTGCAAGCTCTTGCGAGTAATTTGACTTCATTATTCTCAAGGCTTCTTTTATTACTTGTAAATCTACAAGTGAGGATCCCCTTTCAATGCATTTTTCTCTTTTCAACCTAGACCTTCCAAAAGTGCTCTCCAACAAATTATTGTGAATTGTCAAAATGAGTTAGAGCTGCCACAACCTTATCTTCTGTGACTATCAACTGATTCTTCCAATCATATAACTCATTAAGCCTTTGATAAGGATTAGAATCACACCATAAATTTTTAGATCTGTCTTCAAGAACATGACTCTTAAATTTAGTCACCTCTATGACATTTTCTTTGCATATTCTAGGTTATGTGGTAAGGACAATGTTGTGTTCAAAAGAGACATCATCATACGCTTTCTCTCCACCATTTTTTAGTGTTGAAATACTCGGATCCCATGAAATTATGAGTTGATAGTTTGGATTTGAGCAAGTATGCTCATTGTGTTTCCCATGAATGGTTGTTTTCTTAAACAAATCACCATCAGAATCAAAAGTTTTGAAGCTAACATGGAAATTTTTCCCCAAAGGTGTTTTTTAGAAATTAAACTGATATACATTAGACATTGGGGATTCTTTCCCAACATCTAAACTATCCTCATTGGAGTGATGTAAAAATTGTTTACTAAATGCTAATTTGAAAACTTCAACATACTCAACTTCATCCCACTCTTTTTTTTAAAAAGCATTAGCAACCTCAATAATTTTATCATCTGCATACCTTTCATTGGAAACATTTAGGTACTCCACCTCATAAATTTCTTGACTCGGAACATTCTTTTCATAATTTGAGATGTCATAGGAATGGTCCATGTGAACAACCTTTTCCTTAATTCTTTGTAATTGTTGTTTTGTTTGAGTAGCTATCAACTTCGCTTCCTTAGCCCTCCTTAACCAATCATCACATATTTCTTGATTCCCCATTACAACTGGTGTGCTTGTCTGCAATGTGCCTTCCTCATGACTACTAGGCTCAAACACCAATAATGAGTTGTTGTTAGTAGACAAACCAAAATCAAAAAATTCTTCCTTTTTTATTTTTTTGATATAGTTATATATTTTTGTCTTACTTGGATTTCCTTCTTCGAGTATTCCCAAAAACTCATCAAAGGAAATTTGATTTTTGAAATCATTTGGTAATCCCTAGTACTCGGCAACAATTTTATTGGCCTCTCTTTTCATTACCACCTGCTCATCCTCTTCCTTTTGTATAAGTTTTTGAAGAGTACTTATTATCACATTTTGATTTTATCTGAGTGACAAGTTTGTCCACTTGAATCATCGTTAGATAACTGAAATTTTATGAGTCACAAACCCAAACAGGCTGGCACGATCTCCAACCCTGATACCATTGAAATGTCCCTTGCTATATTGACGATAATTTTCCAAACTACTTAATATGACATTTCATTTTTCAATTAATTAAACATAAACTGAGTTTGAACAATAAGATTTTATGGGTATTTGCCATGATAGAATTTGATGGTTTTCAATAAACATTCATATGCAAGACTAAACATATCATTGGCTTTTGCATTTCATGAACAATAATACAAAATGGACTGATAAATAAGGATTCAATGACTGAAACAGACATGTAACACCATTCACTAAACCCCAGTTGACCCACACTCTTCATAGAATTGCATTACATTACATGGCATCATTAAAGAGACTGTATCAACAGTTATTACATTAACTTCTGAGCATAGACAAGTCTGATCACATGGTATATTGACCCAGATTTGAACAACAACCCTAATGGACTTAACAAAAATTTATATCAGCAAGTTATAAGAGGTATGCACCACACTTAGCTCAGATACAACATAAATAACACCATACAGGGACTCAAATTACCATGACTACCCCAAACTCCCAGAATGCTATTGCAACTCAAACAGAAATATATTTCAATCATTAACAATAGAAGACTTGGAATAGAACCTTACTAAAAAGCAACCTCTACAATAATGACTCCTCTCATAAGCATTGATAAAGCACAACAACGACTAAAGAACAATTACAACAGACTGATATATAATTTCTGAGTGCAATTTATGGCATAAATAATGAATAGTGGTTTAAGCATTTGATGGACACTACACCAAGTTACATTATAGAGTTCACTAAAAAACAATATTCAGGTTTCACAAAATATACTTATATCATTGACGCCAAATTCTCTTTTCCCTAATGCTAAAAACAAGACTAAGTAACTCAATGAGAATGTCTCAGATTACACAGCCACTTACAGGCATCTCCAATACAAGTGGAATGAAAAATATGATAATGAAATTGTTAGATCAGACCTGGAAATGATTCCTCTCCTTTGGTGTGGTGCCCAACATGCTACAGATCCTCACGTTTCAGCCTCCAAAGACCACATTTTGCCTTGGACAATAAAGGTGACCCTTCTAGAGGCCACGATTCTTCTTCTAGAAGTCAAACGCCACCCTAGCAACGTTTCTCAACCTCCAAAGAATGCTTGGAAGCCCTGAAATTGAAGCACCTAGCTCCAGAAGCAAAATGCCATCCAGAAAAGATCCACGAGTTTTCTTAGATACCACACACTTCAGCGACTAGGGTTTCCTATTAATCACATCCTCAATGCAAACTGAATGGTTAGAAGAGTGGGAGGATGATGTAGCTTGTAACTCAGAAATTTCAGAGGCCAAGAACAAGTATTCACCAATGCAATCCTGACCAATGTCTCCTGAATACTTAGATTTCCTCAAAATTGCCAGATTTGTCCCATACAATAGTTCTCCAAGTACAAATAAGTCCCTTTACAATCTCCACAATGCCCAACTAGGGTTGATGGTTTCACAATTGAAACTGAAGCTGTAAGGTTTTTCAAACCCCAAACCAGAAGAGCTCGACCAACATTCCCGTGAAAACTTTCATCCAAAAAGTAAATCGAAAATGAGCTTCTTTTTTCTTTATAAATCTCACTTAATTTTCCCATCACAATTATAAGTGACTTTGTAAAGTTCATTTTAAATATTTCATTTAAGTCACTTTATCATCTTGTTTGATTAATTATTTAATATCATCTTTTAAATTAATTTGATACTTAAGCAATAATAAATAATTAAGTAAACGAACTCTCTTGTTGCGCATTTAGCCCTCAAGAATTAAGAAGGTTAAAATAGCATTCTATGAGGTTACTGAGAAGGGGACATTACACATACATTGAAAACTTTATTATTGGAGATAATATCAAAACTGAAATGGATCAAACAATTAAGAAGGATTACACATTCACATAGAAACACAATAATCTCATAAATTAAATAAAATGCATAGATAGTGATAATTCTATTCATTCAATGATCCATGTGATTCGTTCACAGACGCAAAACATTCAGTTTCAATTGTATTTCTCCAAAATTTCTAAGAGACTCCTCGATGACATCATATTGCATATTTATAATTGCAAATATAATTGTTTCTTGAAGTAACTGAAAAATAAAGAGTCTCTTCAACTTCATGAGACATAATGTTCATTATAAAATATATTTGATAAATCAAAGAAACTATTGTTGAGGTGGAAATTTTTTGACAACTTTTTCTTGGGACAATTGAGTAGCTAATGTGGTAGTTTTGGCTTTGTAGGCAATAAATGCTTTCACTACTGGAGGTGTATCGATGTGCTATGGAATGATCATGTTCTTAGTTCTCAGCCTCCAAAGAGCCTTGTTTGCTCTTACAATGTCTATTTTACCTGTATATGGTGTCACGAGCCCAAGGAATTGAGATAATGAAAGATCGATAGCACTTAGCTTCCTTATGTTTCTTATACTAAATTTTTTTCTTGTCATAGAGGTTGTCTACCATTTCTTTAAAGTTTTTTCTTAAAACCTCTACATCCTCATCATGAGGATTTACCTCCTTTCAAAGATGGATGCATATGCAAGTAGTAGGTTCTTCTAGATTTCAACCTTCATTAAGTTGTACTCGTTGAGTAATTTTCTCTATTCTATTAGATTTTGTTTCATAAATGAGAGATCCATTCAATGCTCATTTTCCACATGATACATCTATTATCATCGACACTTGGTAAAACTTGTCCAGTTGCCAATTTATCTATTCCAATTTCGAGCATCTCTTTTAAATCATTACCAATATTTAGCCAAATAGACTCATAATTCTTAGCATCTCTTTGAAATATCTTTATCTATTTCGACCCTCAACACTTCAATGTCATCACATATATTCTTCATGTATAAGATGAACTTAATTCCTTTAGCCAAAATATTTGTAACCTATTCTTCAATGATCTTTCTATAGGTTTTATAACCTTGAATTTTACTCACCATCTCTTTTCCTGTAGAAGAATTTGGGTCAACTACAACACTGACTTGAATAATTGGTTGAGTAGTAGGATCAATCAATGATTTTAAGCAATCAGTTAGGATTTTTTAATTGAATCTTCAACTCATCCTCACTTTGTTTATCCCTAGCCATCCTCTCCACCAATCTAACAACTATCACTTGAAACTTATATACATCCCCATCCCTATTGGAAGGCCTCGAGTTAACTTTAGTGATATTGAAATCACTAACAATTACATGTTTTGCATCATTTTGTATAGAGGGGTGTGCTACTTATACATACATGTTTCCAGTGTCAATTTTCTCCATCAACCTAGATGTGGTTTTTAATTTCTTGGGTTTAGGGGTTTTCTAAAGCAATTGGACAAAAAAATATTTTTCAAGAAAATTTAACTGAATTGTTTGTCTTTTCTTTCATAATGTTTATTCCAACCATGAAGTAGAAGTGGGTGTCATTAGGGAACTTAAAGTTAGGAGATGTGAATTGCAAAAAATTCCTATGAAGAGGAGTACTGGAAGCTCTTACCTCATGAGAAGAAGGTGGAATAGGGCCTACTCTAGGTGGATATTTCTTAGATTCATTTGGTAGAGAAGAATTTGGAGAATGAGGAGAAGAATCACTTTCATGTGATGAAAAAGAAGACACATGAATTATTTCTTCTTCTTCTTCAGCTATCTCTTTGTCTTTATCCTTCTGCATTTGTGTGAGGCCCATCATCAGTCGAACATATATACCTCATGTTTTTTTTTTTTTGCATGACTATTGTTGGATAAACATTACTTTTGCCCTACATTTTATGATGGTTAATTATGAATATTTGGCTTAAACATTAATTTGCTTATTAGATTAGTTATCATATGAATTATAATTTTATGAGTATGCTAGTTAATCAAACTAATATCTTGAATGTTATGAAATTTGAAATAATGTGCTCAAAATACAATATGTGATATCATTTTAATCAAAAGTGATTTTTGAATTACCATGTAATTTGATGCATATATGATATTGTTTTATTTGAATTATTATGCAAGAGACTATAAATGTCATGAGTTAATGTTTTAGAAATATAATTGATATTGTTTTAAATTGTAAGCACTTACAATTTGAATGTTAGAAAATAAAAAATGTGAATAATGATTATGCTTTATATAGATTATGTGTGATGAACATGTGTGTATGTTATGCTTTTAAATAACATTCATTTGTTTTGATTATTTTTCTTAACGGTTGGACTAATGTTTAAATTGAGTGCATAGGTTAACCTTCCATAGCAATGAAAATCGGAGGCAACCAAAAGACCAATGTGATTTACCATAGAGTCGTGTTATTTTGTATAAATTGTAATGTGCTATGAGACATACATGTGGTGGGTTAAGAGTTAGTTTTTTTTAATTGTATTGAACTTTAAATGTGATCTAAAAATGTGAAATTTGGATTCAATGTTTTATGCATTTTTAAAAGGGTCAAATATGTCACTTTTTATTATTTTTTCTTTTTAAAGACCCTAGGTATATAACCTAAGGGTTGGGGGTAAATTTTAGGTTATACCCTTGTCCATACCTCATTTATGAACCCTCTTAAATATCTTGTAAGATGGGTGACGAATTTGGGGGAGGGGATGGACTTGACCCATCCCATCCCCATTTAGTCTCCCAATCTCATTTATGAGAGAGGACTTGGGAGGAATGGGAGGCCATGTGTGTACCATGCCTCTTAAGTCCAGGAGAGGAATTTGTGGTTACTTGGGTTCTTATGTGAGAAAGAGGGATTGGAGGAGATGATGACACTTGTTATCATCTCATCCAAGGATGAATATTTTGGAGAATTTTAAATAAAGTTGAGATAGCTTGGAAAAAGTTTATAATTTTTGTTTTGGCTAAGTGTTGAGGAGTGGAAGGAGCTGGAAAAGAGTTGGAAAGGAATTGGAAATCAACAACCAGTTATATTTGGAGTCATTGAGGTAGGATGTTTTCCTTTTTAACGTGTTTATGAATGAATATGTGATATATTGATGATGTTGTAAATAGTTTTTTTTTGTTGTTGTGTGTAAATTTTTGTTATTGTGTGTAAACACTTGTTGTGTGAGTTCAATGTGTTGGGTTGGCTCTCCAATTTTGGTTGTAAGCAACCCATTTTTGGAGATGGATGGGGAGAGATCCCTATAGGGGTTGTTGTTTCAGTTTTTGGAAAGAATGGGTATGAGTACCCCTTTGTGTTAATATGGGGTGGTATGGGTGAAGGAATGATTTAAAGGAAGTTGTTGCTTGAAAGCTTGAAATATTGAAATTATTGTTGCAAGAAGATGCCCATAGCTGTGATCCTCTCACCTATCCCCTTAAAACCAATAGTTGGTTTTTATGTTGTGCTATCTCTTTACCTAAGCATATGTGTTGTAATGTGTTTGAGATTTTGTGATATTGTTACCTTTTGTGTTTAGGGGCTGCTTGTGTGTAACCTGACCTTTTTGGAAGCCTCCCATCTTGGGGGCAATTGGTTTTCCATACTAAGGTTGGGTGGCGAGCACCCCATTGGCTTGGAAGAGTTCCTTGTTCTATGTATAGGTTGAGGAAAGAATTAGTGAAATTGGTGGTTTTTTGGTTGAGTTGTAGTTACATTTTAGAGTAGTGTCCATATGATGCAACGTTGCTCCCTTCCATTGTAAAATTCTTCCTAGAATGGAAACTATGTAATAAATGATTATTATGTTGTTACACAGTTATGATTTTATTTCTATTTTAAAGAGGAAATAAGTCAACTTTGTCATTTCTTAGATAAATAGGACCTACAATGTACATGGTTAAACTAAATATATGCAATTGTTGGAGATAAATGTTTTTCTTGTGATGAAATGAAAAGAGAAGTTTAAGAAATATGTTCAAACAAGGTTTTTTTTGTTATCTTTTGGAAATAAAGTAGTTCACTCTCTAGATTAGAAGATCTATGGAATAAATAAAACCCTAACTGTGTTGGGTCACCTTAACATGTATAGATGCACTTCATAAGAATATTTTTATGTGAATTTTTTAGTATATCTCCACCTTGTTTTAAAAGTCAGTTACAACTATATGGGAATGTATTACACATATAGTTTTAGCTCAATGGTTAGTGAAGTTGCTAGTGTAAGTTATAGTAACCAGATTAGCATAGTGGATTTTCATTTCAAAAAAAATATAAAGGAATTTTTTTACTCTAGCATTTTTTTATCTTCACAATAGAATAAATTGTTAAATAATTAGTGATCGATCTATAATTTAATATAGTGCAAAAAGATAAAAAATTATACATGTGTATAATGTTTCCTGTGTGTCTAAAGTCTTGATCAATGGACCTGTAAATCCCGCTCTTCCCCTGTAGGTGAGTTTAACCATTTCAAAATGAGGAATACAAAAAAAAGGTCAAAAACAAATAGCAATTTAAACATGATAAAACAAGTTGCAAAAAAAAACATAAAAAAAGTGTTATGCTCGGTAGCATGACCCATGCTAGCTTACGACTAGTAGGGGTCTGTGACCCCCATGATGGGTTGCGGTCTTGCTAGTCACGACCAGCAAGGGGATCGTATGTCCATTCCCCCTCCATCTTGTGAATTAATAAGTGGCTTCAATTAAAAAAAATGAAAGGAAACTATGCATTCAAACACACAAAAAAAGACATCTACAAGTCAATAAATTTGCCTTGCTATGGTAACGAAAAAGGTATCCCTTTTCCTTGCTTATTTTGGGAGTGGTTAACATTAAAATGGACCTAATGTCACCTTGATCTAGTGTTGAAATGTATTTTCTACATTCAAATCAGACTTAGGTCCATTTTAAGCTAAATAGACCTAATTTTGCCTTAATTTAATGTTGTAAAGTGTATTTATTTGCACCTTCACATTAAGTTTAGGATCCTTGTAAACTAAATGGACTTAATTATGCATAATTTAGGGTGTTGTAAAGTGTTGTACCACACTTTGACACTAATCTAGGGTTTCATTAATAAATTTGTCTTCTTTATGCCTTAATTGGCCTAATTTTGCATCCATAGGCCTTAATTAATGCATCTTTCCGAGGATAATCTTGACATAAACCAACATCCAATCATAATTCATGTTTTTTAGGTTATGTGGCCTAGATTTAGTGATCTAGGACTCATATGCCACCTTGAGCATATGAGTCCCATCTAGGTTTTTGGGCCCGAACCTTGATTTTACATCATTCTAAGAATTTTTTAAAAATGTGTCCCATAGTTAAGCCTAATGGGACTTGTAACGTAGATAAAATGACTTTGCAAGAACTATGGTTAAATCGAATCTAAACATGCATTAATCTAAATCAAACAACTAAGAACGAAGTAAATAAACTAAACAGTAAATAAAACAATATGAAACAATCTCACTGAATATCAGGGTAAGTGCACCAAGACGGTTCCCAAAAGGGGACTTAAGTGGACAACTTTTTTCTAAAATTAGGAAATACTGACCTTGGATGTGAAATTGAGGATACTTAGACTCAAAATTTTGAGATTGAACAAAAAGAAGGATTCAAGTGCTCCAAGTCTACTTTCTAAACTACTAATTTATTTTGAAAATTATTGAGATTAAGGGGTTCAAACGAGGGACGTACACAAATTGGTGTTGTTTTTTTTAGAAAAACATAACATAGCAACTCTTGTACGACCCTCGTACGGTGAACTTTTTTTTAGTATTTTTAAAATCGCAACAGTCAGAAGTTAGCTAACAATATGTAGTTGATGCACGATTTTTATGATAACTTTTTAATGAATATTTGATTTTTTACTAATTTGCGAAGTGAACATATCCTGAAAATAGAATTTTGGCCATGCTACCCCTACAAATTTTGGAAACTAATTGATTTTTTTTAAAAAAAAATTTAATTTTGTAGAATGGAGTCTAGATTCTAAAAATGTAATTTATTTGAAAAATTGATGAACGGTTAATTTATAACAAAAAAAATACCAAACACTATTTTTTGGCAAAAAAAAGACATACAGATAAAATAAATTATGGATGAAAGACTTAACATTTTCAGAAAGTGAAAAAAATTACATCGTTGGATAGCTAAGAGATAACCCAACATTACCCATGTGCTCGATTTTTTCGATATTGAACCACATGCAATCCTGACGGTGAGCACAAACTCGATTATGAGAAATATGGTGGATTTTTTAAAAACACGTCTCTAGTCATTGGGAATGCCCTCCAAGCCTTTGGGTTGGAATTCCAAGGCAATACCAAGCTTAAAGTTCGGTAATTCCCAAAGCAAGATATAACATGAGCGTGTTTTAACGAGAGCGCGTTCTAACACGCTCACGTTATATCTTGCTTTTGACATGGTTTTTGCTTCTGTGGGGAACATGTCTACTAGCACATAACGCGCTCGCGTTATGTCTTACTTTATGTTTAATACTAATATATTAATGTATGCTGATATATTTTTATGTACATGTATGTATGTATGCTTATATGGATGTAAGATTATATGTACAAATGTATTATGCTTGTATGTATGCATTTATGTATGTCTTTAGACGAAGGGAGAATTTAGAGAGAGTCTAGAGAGATGGAGAGGGGGTCGAAGTGAGAGTTTAAGAGAGAGGGAGTGGGAGAGAAGGGGTTGGATTGAGGGGGACTTAGCTAGGTAGGGTGGGAGGGATAGAGGGAGGGAGAGAGAGAGAGGGGGGGTCAGAGAGAGAGAATTGATGGAGAGGGAGAGAGAGAGAGGGGGGTGGGAGAGAGAGAATTGAGGGAGAGGGAGAGAGAGAGAGACAAAGAGAAAGAGAGGGTATGTAGGTAGGGTGTGAAAGGGAGAGACTTGAGAGTGTGAGAGGGAGAGGCTTGAGAGTGTGAGGGGGGTGAGAGGGAGATACTTGAGAGATAGGTAGTGAGAGGGAGTGTGAGAGAGAGGGAGTGAGAGAGGGTGGTAGGAATTGATTGAACGAGAGGTACACAAAAAGAGGGAGACGGTAGATAGAGACAATTAGAGAGGGTGGGAGGGAGGGAAGGAGGGAGAGGTGAGATGTATAGATAGAGAGAAAGTGATAAGGGTTGAGGGTATAGGATTGAGGGATTAGGATGGAGGACCTATAGGGTTGATGGTTTCTAGGGTATTAGGGTTTAAGGTTTAAGGTTTGATGGAATAGGTTTGATGGTAGAGGGTATTTGGTTGAGGGTATAGGGTAGAAGGTTTAAGGTTTAAGCGTTTAGGGTTGAAGGGTTTGGGGTTAAGGGTTTAGGGTTAAGGGTTTACTTGGCTGAGGGTAGAGGGTTTAGGGTATAGTAAAAGAGGGTATATGGTGGAAGGATTAGGTTCAGGGTCCAATGAAAGGGGTAGAGGGTTTAGGGTTTAAGGATTGAGGGTTGAGGGATTAAGGGTTGAGGGTTGAGAATTGAGGATTGAGTGTTTAATGTATAGGGTAAAGGGTAGAGGGTTTAAGGGTTGAGGGTTGAAGATTGAGGGTTTAAGGTATAGGGTCGAGGGATTAGGTTTGAGGGTCCAATATATAGGGTAGAGGTTATAGGGGTTGAGAGATTAAGGGTTGAGGGATTAGGGTTTAGGGTAGAGAGTATTGGGTTGATGGTAGAGGTTAGAGGGTAGAGGGTAAAGGGTTTAACAGTTTAGGGTTTAAGGGGTTAGGGTTGAGGGTCGAGGGTTTAGGGTTGAGTTTTTAAGGGTTTAAGAGTTGAGGGTTTAAGGGTCAAGAGGGTTGAGGGATTAGGGTAGAGAGTTTACTAAGTGGGTTTAAGGGTTGGGGGATTAGGGTTTAGGGTTCAGGGTAGAGGGTATAGGATTGGCGGTAGAGGGTAGACGGTTTATGGGTTAGGGTTTAAGGGTTTAGGGTTTAGGGATGAGGGATTAATAGGTTATAGAGTAGAGGTTATAGGAGTTGAGGGATTAGGGTTTAAGGGTTGAGGGTTGAGGGATTCAAAGGGTATAGGGGTTGAGGG
>CM021103.1:391650268-391715373 GCA_007115665.2 Sequoiadendron giganteum | reverse complement strand
GAGGGATTAAGAGGGTATAGGGGTTGAGGGATTAGGGTTTAAGGGTTCAGGGTTGAGGGATTAGAGATTAAGAGGGTATAGGGATTGAGGGATTAGGGTTTAAGGGTTGAGGGATTAAGAGGGTATAGGGATTGAGGGATTAGGGTTTAATGGTTGAGGGATTAGGAGTGCATAGGGGTTGAGGGATCAGGGTTTAAGGGTTGAGGGATTAGGGTTTAAGGGTTGAGGGATTAAGAGGGTATATGGGTTGAAGGATTATGGTTTAAGGGTTGAGGGTTTAGGGTTGAGGGATTAAGAGGGTATAGGGGTTGAGGGATTAGGGTTTAAGGGTTGAGGGATTTGGGTTTAAGGGTTGAGGGATTAAGAGGGTATAGGGGTTGAGGGATTAGGTTTTAAGGGTTGAGGGATTAGGGTTTAGGGTTGATGGATTAAGAGGGTATAGGGGTTGAGGGATTATGGTTTAAGGGATGAGGGATTAAGAGGGTATAGGGGTTAAGGGTTGAGGGATTAGGGTTTAAGGGTTGAGGCATTAAGAGGGTATAGGGGTTGAGGGATTAGGGTTTAAAGGTTGAGGGTTGAGGGTTGAGGGATTCAGAGGGTATAGGGGTTGAGGGATTAGGGTTTAAGGGTTGAGGGTTGAGGGTTAATGGATTAAGAGGGTATAGGTATTGAGGGATTAGGGTTTAAGGGTTGAGGATTGTTGGTTAAGGGATTAAGAGGGTATAGGGGTTGGGGGATTAGGGTTTAAGGGTTGAGGGATTAGGGTTTAAGGGTTGAGGGATTAAGAGGGTATAGGGGTTGAGGGATTAGGGTTTAAGGGTCGAGGGATTAGGGTTTAGGGTTTAGGTCTCTATCTCCCACTGCCCACTTCTCCCCTTCTCCCACTCTCTCCCACTCTCCCCCTCTCTCCCTCCCTCTCTATCTCCCACTCTCTCCTCTCTCCCTCCCACTCTATCTCCCACTCTCCCCCTCTCTCTTTCTCCCACTCTTCCCTTCTCCCCCCCTCTCTATCTTCCACTCTCGCCCTCTCTCCCTCCCACTCTCTTAGAAACTCTTATACTCTCAAAAATACACTAAGAAAATGAAATTTCATATAACGTGAGCGTGTTATAATGCGAACGCATTTTGTACTCCACTAAAATGGTAAAAAAATCTATATACCCATGATTTGAAGGCCCACAGTTTGCATATTCCCCTGGTTCTACGCGTGCTCCGAAAAAAAAATCTTTTTGATGATGTTGTGAAGTGTGCAAGCATCTTTTTCACATTCCATCACCTTTTCCGTGATCTTTTTACCACCTTTGCATGAAATAGCA
Source organism: Sequoiadendron giganteum (assembly GCA_007115665.2). Taxonomy (NCBI): domain Eukaryota; kingdom Viridiplantae; phylum Streptophyta; class Pinopsida; order Cupressales; family Cupressaceae; genus Sequoiadendron; species Sequoiadendron giganteum. Next base: position 391,714,057 of record CM021103.1, on the reverse strand, counting down.
GAGTTTCCACGTTGAAAGACATATAATATCAATTGAAGTTTGAATTCTATTGAAAACTGATATACAATTGAAGTGTGGAAGGGAACAAGGTTTTGAACAAGTCAAATTGTTGTGGAGTTTGAAGAAAGAAGAAGCTAAGGCTACATAATTGGGTTGAACTCCTCCATTTGAAAGTCTAGTTTTTAAGGTATGTGAAGTCTTTACAAATTTTATTTCATTCTATTATGGCTTGCTTTCATTTTTGTTTGTCATTATAACCTTAGGTTTTCAATGCACATTTTAAATTACCAAATTATATACTTAATTAATTTACACTTGCCAATTACCATTGGCAAGTATAGAAATTCATAACCATTCACCAAAATTCATCCTTTAAGACAACTCCAAGCCTCTCCCATTCCTCTGAAGGGTCCAATCACCTTCCAATACCTCTGCATAAACTAATGCAGTACAAAGGAAGAAATCAACACCTTTCTTGACACACTTATTCAACTATATTTCCCTTCACAAAACATTTTATTCGTATACTCAAATTAGCATTAAGAGTTCCCAATTCCTTAAAAACCTTCAAAACACCTTGAAAAGCTTGAAAATAACTGATTACAATCAACTAGGTTCCTCAAAACATCAACCAATGATTATTTCATTCACAAGTTGTCTTAAATCTTCCATAATGGCACATTTGTTTACAAACGCAAACTATAATTCTTAAGGCACAACCAAACCATAATTAGGTCTCCAAACAAGATAATTTCTAGGTCGTAGGAACTTGCCCACTCAACTAGGTTTCCAATACAAAAACCCCCATTTTTCAATGCAAAGAGGGAGGGTTTATAGAAATTCCTATACCTGGGCCTTCCCAGACCATTCCAAAGCATCAAACATCTTCAAAATACCCTGCACAAGGTCAAAAGTTCATTACATAGGCCACTCCTTCAACAATTGATGGGGAGTCTTATCTTTCAAGAGCAATCTTGCTCTTCCCAAGACCTATTCTCTAGTCTTCCTAGGGTATTTCTCGCTACCGTACTTAGGGATCCCTCCTAAACCCCTCTCACCTCATAAGACTCTCCACCAATTTCAAATTCTTCACCATTGCTCTCAATTCACCACTAAGCTTCCTTGGGCTCGACACTGACCCAAAGTGTCCTACCCACTCCAGGGGCTAGGAAAGGGTATTATCACTATCCCCTTGTTTATTTTACTCCTCAGTGATCCATCTCATAGGATTCTTTCACCTTGTACCCATCTCTTTCTTGAAAAACCCAATTTTAGGCCTTGTAGCCTTTTGCCCAATTAAGCCTCCTAGAACCCGTTTTCTTTGATTTTCTAAAAAACGGTCTTAACAACTCCCAAATATTTTTATAGATTATTTCTAGTGGTACCCTAGGCTTCAAGATTTACTAGGTTTTTAGTCCCTTTGGCATCTGTACATAGGATTGTCCTCATACCCCCTATTTTCAAGGGTTTCTAGGGTTCTGGCTCCTTTTTCCAACTTTGAGGGCTTCAATGACCTCGTCAAATCTCCTCCTTGCATGCACATGTATGGAATACATGTTCCCACACTCTCTTTCTCTTTATTGGTACAAACCAATCCATTTAGCAACTTTCTTTACTATTGTCCCAGAATGCACTTGCACTCACCTAGTTCTTGATGAATTCACCATCTCCCCTACAAATCAAGACACCACACACCATATGTACACTATACAAATATTCCCCTACTTGATTCAAAGTGGCCATGGTAGCCTTGCCATGGGAACTCAAGTGGGGATCATTATTTCCAAAAACTGGCCTGAACCGGCTATGAGACCAAAAACTCTAAAAACTTGCAAAACAGAAAGCAATAGAACTAAATGGCTAATATAATGCTTCAAATATTAATTAAGTGACACAATTGAAAGAATCAAAGTATTAGAAATGTCCTTTCAATCCATTATTGACTGGATGAAGGCACAAAAACATAAATTCAATGAAATTTGCACTTTTCCAACTCACAAATTCCCCTTCCAAAACTCCAAATCATACAATAGCTTTCCCATATGCTCAATTAGGGTTTTTCTGACCTTATATACCTTTCTCCCACGTGCTAGGACCCTTGGGTCGGGCTTAGAGCATCATTAATTCCCTTTTCCCACTTTTAGGACAAATTGCCAAGTCTACATGGACTAATTTGTCTAATTTCATCATTCAGGCTTCTCCAAACTTCAAGGCTCCAGAATACCCTAAGTTTGCCTTAACTCACAAATCAAAAACACTATTGGGACTTTAAATAATATTCCTTATTCCCTTGGTGGTTGGCTAGAACCACCTACAATCCAAAATTGCCAAGATCTTCCAAAAGACCTTTAAGGTGCTCCTGCACCAATAATTTTTCAAAATCACTCCTTGGTTCCTCAAATTCTCATGGAAAAGTGCTTGTTTGAGCTAAGAAACACATATCCTATTGTCATTATTTTCATTCCAAGGCATGTTCAACAATAAAAAACCCTACTTTTGTACACGATGATTGTAAGTATTATTTAAATGAAGCCTTCAATGACATATATTTTTCAATTATCTTGAATGGATACATTTTTTAGGAACTAATATTCATCTCATTACCATGGTACAGATAAAATTATCCACCATGCCAAAGAAAAAGAGAAAGAGGAAACTAACAGACAAAGAGAACAAAACCTTGAAAGAAAAGGAGAGAGTTTGGGTGGTGGCATATCGTGAAAAGAAGAAATTGGAAACGATTGATGAAAACAACCCGATTGTAGAGGAACCTCAACCTTCAAAAAGAGAACGAGAATTGGTAGCACAATAAGCACGAATGTGAAAGCATCATTGTAAGACAGATTCAGATACCATAGTTGGAGACACACCCTCTATGACAAGTGAATATGAAGGGACACCATTAAGCACAAGCGAATATGGAGGGACACCATCTAGCACAAGTTAATATGGACGGACACAATCTACTGCAAGTGAATATGGAGGGACACCATTTATCGCAAGTGAATATTGTTGGACACCATCCAACACATCTCAAGTTGAGAGTACATCATCACTCGAAATTGATGAAGAAGGTATGCCATCATTTCCATATGAGCCTCAAGGTATGTCTTCTTCTCCACCCTCAATTGAAGGTATGCAATCTAGCCCACCTCAATTAAATATTGATGAAATTCCTAATGTTGAGATGTATGTACCTAGGAGAACACCACCAAGAATTTTGTGTAGAAAGCCAAAGTATTTGATTAATATTGATGATGAGATTTTGTAGCACATGGAAGGTAAGATTTCAACACGCACTTGTAGAAGATATGCTGACAAGATTTGTGAACGATTCTTTGAAAGGCTAAATGAGACTGCAAGATGTCAACTATTTGTTGAAATGATGTGGGGTGTAAAGTATAGGAACATCATGAAGACTTTTGTGTTGAGAACATCGAATGCATCGAGTGAAGACACTATTGTGAAGAATCTAATGGATGATTATGAGAGTGTGGGTAAGACCTCACGTTCAAAGGATAGTAATGTCACTCGACGTGTCATTACATCGACTTTGGTAAGTTTTCAAACAAAGAGAGCTCGCCTAATTAAAAAGACTAGTGAAAAAATGGGAATTAGTAGAAATTTTTTATCAAGAGCCATTGAAAGGCAGCAAAGAATTGAGGGCAATGATACAAATGAATTATGGGCATTCTCAGGGAGACTGTCACGAAAAGATAAAGAAGTTGTCGAAGCCTTGAGAACACTAATTGAAGAGTATTGGAAGAATAACACAAGGCCATCTCCAAATCAAAGGGATGTGGTAAGAAGGAGAATCGGTAGTCGGAATCGTGAGCCACATCCAAAGCATTTTTTGGATATGACTCAAACCCAATTTTTTCAGAAATTTGAAAATGATTATCCTCAAATTAGTATTTCTCAAAGATTTTTTGAACTGCTTAAACCTTTTTATGTCAAGATAAATCACACACGCACTACTTGTTGTTGTAGACTACATATTGAATTTTCTAACCATTATGATGTTTATCATTCTATATGTTTAGATTTGCATACTAATGATGTTTTGCAGGATTGTGGCATAGAAGCCCCACCAAAATCTTGAAGAGAGTTCTTATCAAAAAATTTATGTGAAATAGAGGATGGCCAGATATTCTATAGGAAAACATGCTTGGATGGTTCATGCGAGCGTTGTGGTGGCTTCCAGCGTATGCCAGTATGCCAACATATAGAAAGCACAGATGAGGTGGGACAAAAACTAGTAGAGTTCGGGAAGTATAAAATAGTGGCATATGCTACAAAAGATGGGTCTCAAGCAAAAAGGTGTGATTTGGTTATTGAGAAGATTCTAGTGTACAAATTTATGACCACATTTCATGATAGTATACTGTCTGAGTATGCAATGCATACCCATAGAGCCCGATGGTTGGACATGCAGTTCAAGCTATGCAAGGACACCTTTCTAGTTGGAAGCATAGTATCCATGATTGAATTTGCAGAGAACTACACTCTACAACCACAACATGAGGTGCAGTCACAATATTACAACTCTACACAAGTTTGGATATTTGTGCACATAGCATTCATTCATGCATCTGATAGTACAGATGAGCAAAGGAAGGTATTGAGGGAGTACCACTTTTACATTAGTGATGATCACACACATTCTCCAGAGTTCATGTAAGGTTGCTTCTAGATGTTCTACAGTGGTTTGGCTTAGAGGGGCATAGAATACGATCAACATATAATATGGTCTGATAACTGTGCAACATAGTTCAAGAACTCGCACATGTTCTACTGGTTGTGCAGGATGCATGTCATTACAGGTGTTCAACACATGTGGAAATTTTGTGAGGTTGGACATGGAAAGGGGGAGCATGATGGTGTAGGAGCATGTGTGAAAAGAGCATTAGCACAAGAAGAGTTAAAGTATAAAGATAGTGCAAAGTTTACAGATGCAAAATCAATCGTCGAGTGGTGTAATGCTTTGATGGGTCCAGGTAATGAAGGTACGTCTTCAGTTCGTAGATTTTTTTGGTTGATGGGTGATACTAACATTGCACCATATGAATACTATTGTACACTAATAGGATTGAGTGAGGTACACTCTTTCCTTAGCTCAAATATAGGTTCATGGAGTATCAATACATGAAAGATGGCATGATTTTGTTATTCATTTACAATGCAAGACTGGAATGATTGTGAGTTAGGGGAGTGGGTTGACAAATGGTTCACAAGTTATCTTAGCCCAATTCACATGTATCGCCCTCTGACGGCATTGGAACTGACACAAATAGAATCATTGTTCGACTTTGACCACATATCAGATCTAGTTCAACGAGGTGATATATCTACTTTCTTAGTTGTTGAAATTCCATATCGTTAGATCTTACTTTGTATTGTATTCGTAATGTTGACAAATTTCAAGAGATTTTTTGTAGATATCAATGCAGGGCATGTTTATGCAGTTATTGCCGATGAAGACAATGAAGAGGGAATATAATATTACTTGTGTTGTTGTGTTGAGACCAAAAAGAAATTGGAGTCCCTAGTTATAGATGGAGAAAACATCGAATACCCTACAGGCTCAGTTGTGGTTACTGGAACATGGCTTAGAAGGTACCCACATTCAAGTGTTAAACATTAACTATTTCAGGACTTTGACATGCATCGTAAGATTCTTCATTACTCGAACCTTGTCATGGCATCCAATGTTCATTTGACCAAATATGGGGGTAGACCTTTGAACAAGACGTTATGGAAGGTTCGTGAGTTTGACCATGAGGCAATACTTGACACAATAAAGAGTAGAGTAGACCCGGATGGTTCATTGGATTAATTTGTAAGTATATGCACATTGGTTCTTATTAATTTATATTTGTATGCACATTAATTTGTTTGATGCCAATGCTATCATCTTCTTTTACAGTGATTGGTGTCCCCTTGCAAAAAATGCAGATATATGAGCCATCTAAGAGAATGTCAACCAGAAAAGCAATGCAACATCCTTATTTTGATGCCTGCATGCAACATCTACAAGTGCCTTCCATCTATTTTTATTTCATTTCCATTTTGGATGTTGTTTATTTTTCTCTTTTACTTTGCGTATTTGTAAGTAAACTACTAAGGGTTGATTGATCTTTCGTTGTAGAAAATGTTGATTTAAGAGCCATCAAAGAAAATCTCAGCCAAAAAAGCAATGCAACATACTTATTTTGATGATTTTGACAAATCTCAATTTTGATTTCAAGCCATTATAAGAGAGCATGTGAATCTTAGCGAGGGAATCTCAAGTTACTCATTTGAAGTTAACCTCATGATGAGCACTTATGATGTAGACATTTAAAGAGAATCTTGAATGTATCAGTGACATTGTAAAAGATCTGAGACAACGAAGTGCCAGAGGTATTGTAATAAGATTTAATTACATAATGAGATATACTCAAATATTTTAAGGTTGAAGTTCATGTTTGGTGTAGTAGCACCTTGTTCTGTAAATGCCTTGAGTAGGAAAATTTGCAAACTTTGAATTTTGAAATGTAAACAATGTGAAAAAGGTCATATAAAGGTCATGTAAACAATTTGTACACATTTTTTTGCAACTCGTGTGACCAAGCGGACTGTTCCAACACATCGGAATAGGTATTTTTACGCTAGGCATGGTCCTCTTTCACATCGAAACACGTAGAATTGCTCCGAGCTATGTTCCACCGGATCGATCTCTTAAGGGTCCAAAGTGCAAAATAGCTGCAAAATTTAGCATGCTATTACTTGGATACCGTGACACTTATAAACTTCTCATTTGATCCTATAGAAATGAATTGGGCCCCTCTAGAAAAACCTCTCTCAGTTTTGGCTATCTTGGAGTGGTTTTCTCGTGGCGGCAGATTTTCACTTGATGGAAAAGGTGTCAAATTCAAGCTGTGCAAAGTTGCAAACTGGTGCAACTTTCACTCTGAAACTCATGTGACCAAGAAGAATATTCCAAAATGTTTGAATATGTATGTTTATGCTAGGAATGGTCCTCTTTTGCACCGACACACGTGGAATCGTTCTGAGCTATGTTCCACTGGATTGATCCCTTAAGGGTCCAAAGTGCAAAATAGCTGCAAACTTCAGCATGCTATTAATTGGATACCATGACACTTAGAAAATTATCATTTGATCCTATAGAAAGGAACTAGGCCCCTCTAGAATAACCTCTCTCAGTTTTGGCTATCTTGGAGTGGTTTTCTCGTGGCGACGGATTTTCACTTGATGGAAAAGGTGTCAAATTCAAGCTATGCAAAGTTGCAAAGTGGTGCAGCTTTCACTCTACAACTTGTGTGACCAAGCGGACTGTTCCAAAACATATGAATAGGTATGTTTACGCTAGGTATGGTCCCTTTTTGTACTGAAACATGTGGAATCGCTCCAAGCTATGTTCCACCGGATCGATCCCTTAAGTGTCCAAAGTGCAAAATAGCTGCAAACTTCAGCATGCTATTACTTGGATACTGTGACACTTAGAAAATTCTCATCTAATCCCACAGAAAGGTGTTGGGGCCCTCTAGAAAAACCTCTCTTAGTTTTGGCTATCTTGGAGTGGTTTTCTCTTGGTGGCAGATTTTCACTTGATGGAAAAGGTGTCAAATTCAAGCTGTGCAAAGTTGCAAAGTGGTGCAACTTTCACTCTGCAACTCGTGTGACCAAGCGGACTATTTTAACATGTCCAAATAGGTATTTTTATGCTATGCATGGTCCTCTTTTTCATCGAAACACGTGGAATCGCTCCGAGCTATGCTCCACCGGATCGATCCCTTAAGGGTCCAAAGTTCAAAATAGATGCAAACTTCAACATGCTATTACTTGGATACCATGATACTTAGAAACTTCTCGTTAGATCCTACAAAAAGATGTTGGGCCCCTCTAGAAAAACCTCTCTTGGTTTTGTCTATCTTGGAGTGGTTTTCTCATGGCGGCGGATTTTCGCTTGATGGAATAGGTGTCAAATTCAAGTTGTGCAAAGTTGCAAAGTGGTGCAACTTTCGCTCTGCAACTCGTATGACCAAGCGGACTATTCCAACACATCTGAATAGGTATGTTTACACTAGGTATGGTCCTCTTTCACACCGAAACACATGGAATAGCTCTGAGCTATGTTCCACCGGATCGATCCCTTAAGGGTCCAAAGTGCAAAATAGCTGCAAACTTCAACATGCTATTACTTGGATACCGTGACACTTAGAAACTTCTCATCTAATCCTATAGAAATGCATTGGACCCCTCTAGGAAAACCTCTCTCAATTTTGGCTATCTTCGAGTGGTTTTCTCATGGCGGCGGATTTTCACTTGATGGAAAAGGTGTCAAATTCAAGCTATGCAAAGTTGCAAAGTGGTGCAACTTTCGCTCTGCAACTCGTGTGACCAAGTGGACTGTTCCAAAATATCTGAATAGGTATGTTTATGCTAGGCATGTTCCTTTTTCGCACCGAAACACGTGGAATCACTCCGATCTATGTTCCACCAGATCGATCCCTTAAGGGTCCAAAGTGCAAAATAGCTGCAAACTTCAGCATGCTATTACTTGGATGCCGTGATACTTAGAAAATTTTCATCTAATCCTATAGAAAGATGTTGGACCCCTCTAGAAAAACCTCTCTCAATTTTGGCTATGTTGGAGTGGTTTTCTCGTGGCAGTGGATTTTCACTTGATGGAAAAGATGTCAAATTCAAGCTATGCAAAGTTGCAAAGTGGTGCAACTTTCGCTCTGCAACTTGTGTGACCAAGCAGACTATTCCAACACATATGAATAGGTATTTTTATGCTAGGCATGGTCCTCTTTCACACTGAAACACATGGAATCGCTCTGAGCTATGTTCCACCAGATCGATCCCTTAAGGGTCCAAAGTGCAAAATGGCTGCAAACTTCAATATGCTATTATTCAGATTCCGTGACACTTAAAAACTTCTCATCTAATCCTATAGGATTGCGTTGAGCCTGTCTAAAAAAACCTCTCTTGATTTTGGCTATCTTGGAGTGGTTTTCCAGTGGTGGCAGATTTTCACTTGATGGAAAAAGCATCAAATGCAAGTAGTGCAAAGTTGCAGAGTGGTGCAACTTTCATTCTGCAACTTGTGTGACCAATTAGACTATTCCAACACATCCAAATAGGTATGTTTATGCTAGGAATGGTCCTCTTTTGCACCGAAACACATGGAATCGCTCTGAGCTATGTTCCACCGGATCGATCCCTTAGGTTGGAGGAGTCTTAAGTTGCAAATTTGTAAGTTGCTTATAGCAACAAATTTGAAATGATATTGAATGGCCCACTTAGCACTCGTTGCATCTAAGTGATGCTCACAAAGGTGAGGCACTAGGCCTTCCTAGGAGGTCACCCATTCGAGTATACTCCAGCTCAAGCGCTTAACCATGAAGTTTTTTCCCCAAGAAGGCATAGTGGAAAAGGCAGAATCCAGTGTACTTTTGATGAGTGGAAAGGAATTCCTAAGAGACATGAAGGAGGAAGAAGGAGTTTTCTATGCAATCATGTTGAAGCCAAAGGAGGAGGATTCACCTAGTCGGCTACCTATGACAACAGAGGTGAAGTAACTGTTGGATCAGTTCAGGGATATCATTTGTGAAGGCACACCAGCTACACTACCACCTAAGAGGGCAATCAGTCATCAAATTGACTTTGTACCATGAGCAACATTGCCTAACAAGGCTGCATACAAAATGACACTGAAGCAGAACAAGGAGATAGCAAGGCAAGTTCAAGAACTTTTGGACCAAGGGTTGATCAAGAAAAGCATAAGCCCATGTGTTGTTCCAGTGGTTTTGGCACCTAAGAAGGGAGATAAGTGGAGAATGTGTACTGATTCTAGGGCCATAAATAAGATAACCATTAGATATAGGTTTCCTATTCCAGGATAGAAGACTTAATGAACTGTTTAGGGGGTGCTAAGTACTACTCCAAGATTGATTTGAAAAGTGGCTACTATCAGATTAGGATGAAAGAGGGAGATGAATGGAAGTCAGCTTTTAAAACCACAGAGGGGTTATATGAGTGGTTAGTAATGCCATTCGGGCTTACAAATGCACCTAGCACTTTTATGAGGGTGATGAATCAGGTCTTGAAGGACTTTATAGGTCTTTTTGGTAGTCTACTTAGATGATATCCTCATCTTTAGCAAAACAAAAGAAGAACACATGAAGCACCTAGAACTTGTGTTGAAGAAACTTCAAGAGGAAAAGCACACCATAAATCTTGATAAATAGGGTACTTGGTAACTTGTTGAGGTGTCTAACTAAGGAGTATGGACAAGGATGGGAACAAGTCATTTCACAGGTAGAATTTTCCTACAATGATAGCAAAAATAGATCTACTGGTAAGAGCCCATTTGAAATTGTATATGGGTTACATCCAAGGGGTGTACTTGAACTAAGAGACCTATAAGGTTATGAAGGAATCAGTGGACATGCTGATGATTTTTCTCAGTCAATGAGAGAGGTTCATGAGTAGGTAAAGAAGACATTAATGGAGGCTAACCAGAAGTTGAAGGCTAAAAGAGATGAAGGGAAGAGAGATCTACAATTTGAAATAGGTGATTTGGTGATGGTATACTTGAAAAAGGAAAGAATACAGAAAGGCATACCAAGTAAGCTATAGATGAAAAGGATAGGGCCATGTAAAGTGTTGGCTAAGTATGGATCCAATGCATACAAGGTGGAGTTACCCAAGGAGATGTCCATTTCGCCTATCTTCAATGTGAAGGACTTGGTGAAGTATAAAGGACCAGAAATGGATGAGGAATAGTATAGTGCTGAGGTGAGTAAGGATGTGGATGAACTCAAGGTACCTGATTAGATCAGACCATAAGTGGACAAGATTCTAGACTCAAGGGTGAAGAAGAAGACTAGGCACAAGACATACATGGAGCACCTAGTGAAGTGGAGACATCAACCAGAGTCAGAGGCTACTTGGATAGCAGAAAGCGACTTTAAGAAGCATGGAATTAGTGAGGAGCTCTTGACACCACAGGTTCCTTAACTTCTTTGCTGCAGGGGGGACAATGGTGTAGGAGCACCTTAAGGTGTTTTGGAGAGATCTTTGCAATTTTGGCTTGTCGGTGGTTCTAGCTAACCACCAAGGGAATAAGGACTATGATGTAAAGTCCCAAGAGTGTTTTACATGAGTGAATTGGAAATAGGTTTGTTAGGGGCTTGCAGTTTGGCTAAGTCTTGGACACTGTGAGCATTTTGAGCAATATTGCCTTGGCTATTTATCCTAAAAGTTGGAAAATGGCATTAATGATGCTCTAAGCCCGACCCAAGGGTCCTAGAACATGGGAGAAAGGTATATAAGGTCAGAAAAACCCTAATACTTGGGTTGGAGGATTGTTTTCATGAATTGAGACTTGGAGAGTACATTTTTGTGATTGAAAGAGAGCAAGTTTTTATTGAATTTTTGTGTTTGAGCCTTCATCCAGTCAAGAATGGATTGAAAGGACTTATCTGATGCTTTGACTCTTCCATTTGTGTCACTTACTTACCTTGTGTAGCATTAGATTAGTCATCTAGACCAACTGGTTATCTTTTTGCAAGTTTTTGGTGTTCTTGGTCTCATTGCCGGCTCAAGCCAGTTTTGTGAATAATGAGTCCCACTTGACTTCCCGTGGATTTCCTCTTATGGCCACTTGGAATCAAGTTGGGGACTATGTAAATAGTGTACATATAGGTTTTGGGGTCTTGTTTTGCAGGGAAGGTGATGAAATCATCAAGTACTAAGCAAGTGCAAGTGCATTCTGGCTAGTAGCTTGGAGAGGACAACAACAAGGAGAGTTGCTAAATGGATTGGTTTGTGCCAATAAAGAGTATTGGAGTTTAGGCACATGTATCTCAGTCATGTGTGTGCCAGGAGGAGAGCTGAGGAGGTCGTTGAAGCCCTCAAAGAAGGAAAAAGAGCCAAAAACCCTAGGAACCCTTGAAAATAGGGGGTTTGAGGAAAATCATATGTACAGAAACTTGTAGGACCTAAGGCCCGGTAAATATTGGAGCCTTGATGGTCAAAAGAAATAATTTACAAAAAAAATTGGGGGTTGTTAAGACTGATTGTGAGAAAAGTCAAGAAAACGGGTTCTAGGAGGCCAAATTGGGGCAGAAGGCTACAAGGCCTAAAATTGAGTTTTTCAAGAAAGCGATGAGTAAAAGGTGAAAGAATCCAATAAGATGGATCAATGAGGAGAAAAATAAACAAAGGGACAACTAGGATACCCTTCCCTAGCCCTGGAGTGGTTAGGACACTTTGGGTTAGTGTGGAGCCCAAGGAAACTTAGTGGTGGATTGGGAGTGATGGAGAAGAATTTGAAATTGGTGGAGAGTCTTACGTGGTGAGAGGGGTTTAGGAGTGATCCCTGAGTAGGGTAGAGAGGAATACCCTAGGAAGACTAGAGAATAGGTCTTGGGAAGAGCAAGAGTGCTCTTGAGGGATATGACTCCCCATCACTTTAGCTCATCAATTGATAAGTAGGAGGTATTTTCTACAATGTGTCAAATTGTGATATTGCTATCAAGATTCCATTGAGTAGTCATTTGTAGTATTAGATATAGCTCTAGCTTCTACAGTATTGCACATGATTGTAGATAGTTTCAAAGATCTAGATAACATCAATAGTTCACATTACTCAAGAAGGATGAACATCTTAAAGACATTTGCAGAAATCAGGACAAGTAACCTTCTTGTGGACTTACGGTTGCAATATTTGATCTACAAACATAGATCAATGCTAGGGCTAACCAATTAATAATTATACATGTGAATAAGTCAAAGATGTACATGTCAATAAGGGAGCTACAAGTACTCATAAACACGTAAGCCTCAAAAAGTATACACATGAATACATAGTATACACAAATTAAAACAAAGTATATGCACGAATACAAGGTATATGCATGAAAAAATGTAAGCCATAAAGTGTACACTTGAATGCATGTAAGTCACAAAGTATACACGTAAGTTGTAAGGTATACACTTGAATATATGTAACTCATATCTATTGAACCATCAATTTAGAATGCAAATATGGACAAGCATCGAAAAAAGATATTTGTATTAACCAAATAGCCATGTAGGCATACATAAATATATGTCGATATAAGTATGAAATATATGTACAAAATAGCCATATAGGCTTACGAGAATGCCATCTAGGCATACAATGTCAAATATGTCCAACAAAAAATATGTACAAAACTGCAATGCAGACATACAATAAAGGACTCTGGAATCAAAAGTCATTGCTCTCCATGCCCAGGAAATAAAATCTTTCCCTTTCCTTTTTGCTCAGATGGTGATAGGTGTGTCACTCATTTTTGCTGCTCTCATGGAGTGCTCCTGCTACTCCTCCTAGGGTTTAGTTCATGGTGAAGTTTTAACTCTTACAATAAGAAGTAAAGACATGAATATATAGAAATTACATTATAAAAAATGATATATTTGACAAAATAATCACTTATAGCCATCTCACGATCTCTCTCCACGAGGGAAATATCCTCACGCCCATGCCCAGGCATGCTCAAGCCCTGTATAAACCATACAAATAGACAAAAACTACGTGAATCATTAATGGTTTGATTTATCACTAACTAACATCTATAACAACTAATGTAAATTAAAATTTACTAATTTCCCTCATACCTCTTCTGTCAGAGCCATTGAGGATTGTATAGCAGATGTCACACCAATATCCATTGCCCTCGTCACATTCAGAGGTGTATCGTCTCGCAACAACTAAAAATAAAACAACAAATTATTTAAGGTAATCAACAATGTGCATGTATAAACTACACAAATCTATTAAGTACTTGATTCATTAGTTAAACTCTTTATTCTATTACTTGTGTGAAGGTTTGAGTAAATCCACCACCATTGGGAAGTGTTCCATCAAAACCTCCAATATTAGTCTATTCAACATCCAAAATTTCATATTAAATTACCATTTGTAAAACAATGCCATTAATATGCAATAAACTTATAATTGTTTACTAGTTACATACCCTAGTGATAGGTGTACTGCAAAAATAGGTTGGTGGGGGGCCGGTGTATCCAGTCTCAGCACTATGACCCTGCAATTTTATTAAAATCATAAAACATTTTTAGTTAATCTTGCATTTCAAAATCGAAATTTAATAAATTAAATTCAATGAACACATGCACCAACTTTTACCTGATTATCAATGCCATATGCCTCATGCAAAATGTCAGTTGCCCTCTCCATCTCCATAGCTATAGATGGATCCTGTGTACCAGTCTCCTGAGGGTCGGTGGGGTCATGTGAACAAGTAGCCCTGCAAGATTGACACACATGTATTTGAAGACCACCACTAGAAGACTCCCCTAGATGGCACTGTAGAATAGGGCTAGTATGATGGATGACACTCTGGGTCAAAGTGTTGATTGCCTGCAATGTCTCTACATCAGCACTTTCCTTCACGATGGAAGGCATAACAATGTGCTCATGAGGTGGCCTAGTGAGAGCTCGTCTACCTTGCCGTAGAGGATCCGGCTGTGCACCAGGTCTATCTTGAGCTGACCCCCCACCTCTCCCCTAGATAACCCTCATATCAAAATAATTTGGGATTTTGTTCAATATGAACTCACTGTATAGTTTCCTAAGGAAATATTGTGGGACCTCGCAATTGTTGCACGGTGGGTAATCGAAGACCATGTACCACCTATCATAAAACCGCTCCTTCATTTGTTGGTGGTGGCACCAATGGATAGGAAACCTCTTTGCATTGAGGGTAAGATTTTGATTTGTGCGTGGGTCGGTGAATAATGAGCACAAATCACCTTTTGTTATTTTTAAATCTTTCACATCCTTGTATGATAGTTTATTTGCATAATACTCCCTAGCTGCCTGCCTCCTATCTTCCCATCCAGTTATTTGTTTGCTAATTGAATCTACGTTTGTTAACATATCTTTCAAGGAATTTGCTAGGGTCATTCTTTCTGTGGTTGAACCATTTGGATCACTCAACCTATTGATCAAATCCTCAATTTTTTTTTTGTTGTTCTCAATTTCACTCATTAAATTTTGTTGAGTGCCAGGAGGGGGTTGAGTGATTGGTGGAGGAGGTTGATGTTGTGGTTGATTTTGATCTTGAGGATTTGGTTGGTCCTCCTATTGAGGATTTTGAGGGTTTGCAGGTTGATTTGCATCTCCTAAAAATTCAAACAAATATATATCAAATTCAACCTAAAACTAACAAATTCGAAACAAAGAGCATAGAATCCTTACCTCTTACAGCTCCTCATCGTCGTGGCGCCATCATTGTGAAGAAATTAGGATTCTTGGAAAAGAAATTCTTCTCCTAGAATGCGAGCGTGATATTTTGGGGTTTTTGGCCATGGGTGCACAAAAAAACCAATCGAAATGCAAATGAGAGATTTGCATTTGTTTTTTTGCTTTTAACAGTCGATAATGCGAGTGCATTATAACACACTCGCGTTATGGCTTTGTATTTGCAGCCATCGGGACCTTGCCTAGCTTTAACGAAAGACATAACACGCTCACGTTATAACGTGCTTGCATTATAACGCACTCGCATTATGGTTTTCAAATGTTTTTTTTAGGGTGTCCATGGAATTGCTACCCATTTCCATGCACCTGCCCATTAGTCCACCTCTTTGAATTATCTTGATTGTCCTTCTCCATTTTTCCATGATGGTATTCTTACCCTCATATTTTCAGTATGTATGCAAGTATAGCCTTGACGTATGTTTTAAAGAAAAATATCAAAGACTAACAAGTTATGCTTCCAAAAGTATTGATTTCGGGAGGAGGAATAATAACAAAAGTCATCCAATTTATAGAAAGTTGGTTTTCGAACGATCGACTCAAATTCAAAAGAGAGATCAACGATCAAGATTGTTGAATGCCATGCGATTGAGATTTGTGTCAGTTAGAACATGAGTTGGGAAATTCTACAGGATAAAGATTAAATTAAAATAATAATTTAATCTGGTATTAAGACTGTTTGAAAATAAACTAAATAAGAGATCAAGATCAAATAAATAATTTAATCTTTAGTTGAAATTCTTTGAAAATAGAAGAATTAGACTTTGAATGAAAAGGATAAAGTTATAATTCGACAACGATTTGCTTGAATGCACACATGAATTAATTAATTAAATAAATATATTTAGGGTATGTGCCGGATCATCATGGAAAAAACAAGCCCTTAAGTGGCGATGAAAATTCAGAAAATCAGAGTTAGGCAACTTGACGTAAAAATTTGAATAAGTTATCTATATTATTTCAAAAATATCCAAGAATAGAATCTGTAGAAAATTGAATGTAGTTTCTAAACTACTAGGTTTATTTAAAAAAAATAAAAATCTATTTGATGAATATTTGAAATTTCAATGCATTAGTACTTAAATTTCAAGGAAAAATAAAGAAGTAGGTGTATATCTAACCACCCTAACCACAATAAAATGATAATATGTTTTAATAATATTTTAGGTATAAGTAGATAACTCATTTCCCGATGTGATGCATATTTTTTTATGATTTTTTTCCAAGTAAATAATTAATTATGATTTTTTATTAAAATTTTTAAAAAATATAAAAAACTCGTATGTCTAACCACCTTAACTTGGTCAAAACTTCATGAAATTCAACTCCTATAGTATGTGAAGCATAGAATGTGACACATATTTCGGATTCAAAATATGTGATACTGTTTGAAAGCTATAGATGTTTTTCAATCAGCCTATCAATCAGGACTTTAGTCGTAATTCAAATAGAAAATGAATAATAATTATTTATTAAATTCAAAGTAACGAATAATTTATATTTGTGGAAAGTGAAGAATCTCCTTTAAAAACCCTTTTCATTTCATCAATTTTGGGTAAAAAAAAAGTTGTTAGCCACATGGGCCGTCATATCACTTACATATCACCACTTTTTGGCCCATCATGATCTTGCACATACCCTTTATTTAATAAATACATTCATGGAGGAGAATTAGATTGATTGATCAAGACAAAGAGTCTCTTTGCAAAGACAATCATATATCAAATCAAGAGATAACTGATGGATTTAAATTGATCTCGAGTCAGATGGTGAGTGAAGAATTAGTTAAGTAAGCGATAGAAGAATGTGACAAAAATAACTATTTTTATGAATTAAATATTTATTTAATTCAACATTTGAAATTGAAAAGATTTAATTAAAAAAATAATAATTTATTTAATTGACATTCGAAAAGTTTAATTGAATAATTAAATAATTTGAAATGAATATTTAATTATAGTCAAAATTTGATAAAGGGTAAATTCAATTATTTAATTAAGAAAGAGAATTAATTAATTAGCGACGTAATTAAATAAATAAGATTTATTTAATTAATCAAGGTTGAATACATGTCATAATGAATTAATTAAATAATTAAAGGATATTTAATTAATAGATGAAATAATGTGTATAGGAAATAATTAAATAATTAACATTATTTAATTGTGACAATGGACATTATAAAATTATGTCGAAAGTGGTGCTCGTAGGCCTTGACCAATTTTTAGTGTCTACAGTTTTCCCCTCTTTGATACAATGTCGTTTTGGCATTGTGTCAAAGAAAATCATTAAAAACATGCCCTGGTATGAAATAGGTTAGGGTATGCCTCCTCGGGAAAATTGACGAATTTTTGAAAATTTTCAAAAAATCAAGAAATAGTCTCGATAAGTAAATTTGATGGCCAGAAATGCTATGGAGTTGATAGAATTGAATTTGGAAGTGTTAGGGACATGTACGGGTTGATTGAAGATGAAATTTTACGCGACCAATAGACAAGGTCAGAAGAAATGCTACTTTTAACCCTAGGTATAAATAGAAATTAGGGTGAAATTCAAATCATTTGCCCCCTATAGATTTGAAGAACTGAAGATTTTTCTTTGAGCTCTTAGCGAAATGTCTCTTGTTCCATACATTCATCATCGTGGATTCAGATCCGGACCTTCCAATGGCCAGCTAACGCGGGATCCCTAGTAAGTGCCTTTGAACAACCTCTTGAATTTTTATTTTGTACATAGTTTTAGGCAGTCAAACTTTAATTTTCAAATGCGTTGCTTTATCTTCAACGCATATGTGTTCGTACGCCACACATTTTCTCATGAAACGACGCATATGTTAAATTACGCTTAGGAATTTTTAGGTCATTTAGGAAAAATACGCATTTGTTAATTTATGCACCGCATGTGATTTTATGCATCGCATATGAGATTAGTGTAGATGCATGCAGGAATGTGAAACACATTTGTTAAAAGTGAACCGCATTTGCATCTTAGATAGGCTATTAAAATACAACGTATTTGTAGTTATTTTGATGCATTTGCCTGTAACTTTGGGTTGTATGTTTTTGTGGTGCATTTTTAATTTGTATGTTTGTTCGACACATATATGTTCATGTATCACATTTGTCTTTGGAACGACGCATGTGACTACCAAATTTTGGAAAAAAAAATCTAATGGAATAATGGAATAATTTATTGCCTGACACATAGTTGAATGCCTTTTGCAGGTTATACTAGATCCAATCTATACCTGGGAGTTGCGGCCGGACACATTCGAGCTCATAGACCGTTTGTAGAGTGCAGAGACACAATTACTCTAGAGACTTTGGTTACATCATGTTTGCACTATCCCACTATTTAGGAAAATAGAGGTATGCTCACTACCTTGTGTGAGAGATGGAATTCTGAGACTTCCTCGTTTCACTTGCCTACTGGAGAGGCAACTATTACACTTGAGGATGCATATAGGATTTTTAGATTTCCTATTAGAGGCAAGCGAGTGATGTATGATACACAACATGGTTATAGAAAGATTACTAGATATTATGTATATGATGATATTAGGCAGTTAGGCATAGAGTACTACGAGATTAGATGGCAGGTGTTAGTTGATAGGTATGAGAGGATTGATTGTATACTATTTACATTGATAGCTTGGATAGTACTTCCTGACCATCGAGGTCATGGATTTCCTATTGGGTGGGGGGAGATGTTAGTTGGGATGCTTCAGAGGGAGGTTGTATATGCTTGGGGTCATTATTTATTGGCCATGTTGTATTTCCATCTTCATGACATAGCTTATAGAGATACGTAGTTGATGAGTTGTGGGACTACTCTTCTCATGGTTTGGGCGTGGGAACACATAGCTATGTTTCATCCCCCAGTGACTATTTAGTGGGGTGCCAGATTCCCTTATGTTTTCCATTATGTGGGAAACATCACACAAATTCATGTTGGAGATATGGGATATCGGAGACATGCATTGGATACATTGGTTCAATTCACATGGAGACTATACATGGATTGTGAGTGTTGGTCAGATGAGGACATGCATTTACCTTACTATCGACATACACAATACTTGATTGGGAGGATTGTTTCTAGTGTTCACATTATAGAGAGACATTTTCCAAACCGTGTACTGAGACAGTTTGGTGAGGTGCAAGATGAACCTAGAGGATGAGTAAAGTTTTATCGATCATCCAGAGAGGTTCCTTGGTGGGGGCCTATGATACTAGTGGCTACTGCAGAGGCATAATTTCAGGCATTACAACCTTTACTAAGGGGATGGAGGGGTGGAGCAACGGATCCTGGGACTATAGTTGCTTATGATACCTGGTGGGCTACGCATCGTCCCATGCCATACGTAGATCCAGATCAGCCTGCACCAGTGGAGAGACGAGGGATAGGGCTGAGAGGGTGGCTCAGAGGCAGAGGCGGTGGCAAGGTTGGAGGCAAAAATGGTGGTGATTATGGGAGAGGTGGGAGATGAGGTCGGTGGGGATGGAGAGGTGGTCAATTAGGTGTATTATCACCTATCCACGAGGCTGAGGTGGAGGTAGAGGATATACCAATGTTGGATCTCGGGGGTGGAGTGGAGATCAGAGGAGAGAATGCTTCCAAGGAGGCAATAGCAGAGGAGCATACAGAGGTGGAGGTTTGCTGAAAGGAGCATGCAGAGGAGGAGGCCGAGAGGGAGTACATGGATATTGATGCCCTTGGTATACTAGCAAGTTATGGAGAGGATGATATGGAGGATGAGATACCTATGGAGGAGCATGAGAGAGAGCTCTAGGATAGGATAGTAGAGGGGAGGTGAGATGAGGAGGCACCTAGGGATACATTCTAACATTCTATTGTGACACACATTATTTTGAGCAATATATATATATATATATATATATATATATGATTTTTGGGGGCGTTTGATATGATATGCAATTTTATTTATGATGATGCATTCTTTTCCTATGTGATTATGTTTTCTATGAAATGTTATTGTTTATTTGATATGTACCTGTTATGGATGATCATTTCTACATTATGATGTATTCATGTAGCCTATGATGTTATGTTGATTCTAAATGATGATGGATGTATGTACTTTATGATATTGGGATGTAATGTAATATTTATATATACAATGCTATCTACATGTGATGTTATATGTTGGCAATGGTTATGTACATGTAATATTTTTACTATGTACCTTATGATGATTGAATGCCTATTAAGCCATGATTTTCCCTAGATATGCAATGGAGATGGCTAATGTTCATACTTTTAAAATGCAACATAACTATATGATGTACTATATATAGACATACAACACTATTTACATAATGTTTGTGCAATGTATGCGTATGCAGATTATCTAATTTTTTTGTCTGTCACAGGACTCTATCATTATGCAGGATAGAAGACATGTTAGCATGGATAATTCAAAATCTTAGTATGCAAAAAGAAAGGTTGTTTGAAGTGCATATAATCTTCGATATTTTTCCATATATATACTAAGCTTTTCATTTTATCATCATTGGGCAGGACTGCCACAAATGGATAGTACACACCATGATATGAGATAGACCATAGTGTACAAAGTCATCCACTTGCGAAAAATAGGCAGTCATAGACAAGGAGTGTATTAACTCATACTAAGGGTCAAATTGCCCCAGTCTTTTTGTCAAGACAAACTGTAGACAACAAAAAGAGAAAAGACGGGTCATGAGACATCATTGCTCCTCTAAATCCTTCATGGGACATCCTCGAGGAAACTAGTAACATGACTCAAAATCCAAAGTTAAAAGACAGTTGACAAACAATAGTTAAAGAAAAAGAGTCCTGAGACATCCTTGCTTCTCTAAATCCTTCAAGGGGCATCCTTGAGAAAGCTAGTAACCGGACTTATAAACAAATCAATAAAAAGATAAGACAAAATAATATATAAAGTCAAAAATCCAATAAAATTATTTTCCAAAACTTGATCTTGTGTAATTGTTTGATGTTTGACATAGCTCGATGTGAGGGATGACACATACCGTATAAGATGTTGAGTCTGGTTTTGACTTTGTGACTATCTGTGTAAGGCATGACAAAGCCTGGTTTCAGAAAGGTACATGCCATATAAGACATTGAGCCTGATGTCATTGATGCGACAAGCTACATGAGGCTATGGTGATTGACGATATCTGTTGTCAAGAAAGACATATCTTGCTTAAGACATAAGTTGATTGTTCTGACAATATATTTGATTTTTGACTTGATGATAGTTTTGACATGTTTGCCTTGTTGATGCATGACTTGTTTTTGATGCTTTGACTATTATGAGTGTGTGTGTGTTGACTTATGTAGACTTGAGATGATGTACCCTAAAGGACTGACCTAGTTCAGCCTCAGGGACTCATCGATTGATTGTCTTGCCTACGTTGTACACGTAGAGACCTCGTAGTTCGACTAGACTTTGACTAACATAACTGATTGAAAATATGTACCTAATTTGATGATATGACGTATGTGATAGTGAATGTGATAAACCCTAATGGACTGACCTAGTGTGGCCTCAGGGGCTCATCGATTGATGGAATTGTCTACATTATACATGTAGAGACCTTGTAGTTTGACATGACCAATGACTTTGACATGTACAAAGAATGAGTCATGATTTTATGTGTGATGCATGACAAACCTAGACAGATAGACCTAATGTCTTAGGGGCACATCGATAGATGGCCTTGCCTATGTCCAGTCCCAGAGGCAACATAGTTCGACTATGTCTACGACTAACTTGATGCAACTAACTCTAACTCTATTTTTGGGATTTTTGACATGTTTTTTTTTTTTTTTGTCTTTTTGGGGTTTTTTAGATGTTTTTGGATTTTTTTTTCAAGAATTTTTCTTACGTTCGGATGTTATGCACAAGGTCCAAATGATGCAGATCAAGGATTTTCCCCCAATCAAGAATAAGACCTAAAGGATGGCATTGGGAGATGAAGTGGACTTGATGTCAATCATTCCAAGTAATTGATAAGACAACCATTTATTATGAGTGATGGTGAAAAAATTTGATTGGAATGATGGTAGATGAAAGAGCGAAGTCAACTACACATGGCACCTGTTTGCCAGGTTTTCACCATGGTACTTATCCATAGCGCCACCGAAGTGGTTTTCACTATTGAACGAATTATTTCTCTTTACTATTTTATTGATTTTTCAAAATTTTTTGGTGTTACAAAGATGCCTGTTTGCCAAGTTTTCATCAAGGTAACAATTTTTTTGTATTTTTCTGATTAAGACATGGTTCCCAAAAACTATGCATAGAATCTCTTCAGATGAAGGCTTTTGATCAGTGTCAAAATTTGTTCTCCTTCAGGGGTAGAGAGTTGATACACTCCTGATCCAAAGGCTTTTGTAACAATATGAGGCCCTAACCAGTTAGGTTCAAACTTGCCTAGCTTTTCTCTTTCAGCTTGATTCTTTGGGTTCTCCATTATAACCAAGTCACCAATGTCGAAGTGTCAATTTAGAACTTTCCTGTTATAGTTGCGATGAAGATGGTTATGATATGCTTGAAGATGATCTAATGCCTTTTGTCTTCGTTCATCTAGGAATTCTAACTCATGCAATCTGGATACATGATACTCTTCATCGTCAATATGACCTTTCAAGGATACCCTTAGGGAAGGAATTTCAACCTCATTAGATAAGATAGCTTTAGAACCAAATACTAGGGAATATGGAGTGGCATCGGTGGGAGTACGAATGATTGTGCAATAGGCCCATAAGGTAGGATTACGTTGTAGATTCCAGTTATGACCAGTGTCATTGACAGTATTTTTAAGGATTCTGATAATGGTTTTATTAGACACCTTCGCAAGGTAATATGGAGTGGACAAATGATGTTGGATATGGAATTCTTCATAGAGATGGCAGACTTATTGGTTTTTGAATGGATGGCCATTGTCTGTAATGATGTATTTTGGTACACCATACCGAGAAATTTTGTAGTTTAAAATAAACTTAGAAATTTGAGTGCCAGTAATATAGGTCATAAGAATAGCCTCAATTCATTTTGTGAAGTATTTGGTGGCGGTTATGATGAACTTATGACCATTGGATGATGGAGGGTGTATCTTACGAATAAGGTCAATTCCCCATTGGGAAAAGGGCCATGGTGAAGTAATTGGGTGGAGCTCCTGTGTTGGCGCGCATATCAAATCTTCATGTATCTGACACTGTTGACATCTCCTAACAAATATATATGAGTCCTTTTCCATTGTAGGCCAATAGTAACCTAATCTCGTAATCTTGTGGGCTACTATAGGACCAATAGAATGGGATCCATAGATACCTTCATGTACCGCACGTAAGGTTGCTTGTGCTTCTTCAAGATCAATACATCTCATCAAGGTGTTATCTAGGGTACATCTATATAGGGTATCTTCGATGGTGGTGTATTTGGTAGACCTACAAATAAATGTTCTACGTTGGTTGTTTGATAGGTCTAAAGGTAGGATTTGGGAATTTAGATAGTCGTATATGTCCTTGTACCAGAGGGAAGTAGGACCAGCAATCATGCACACCATCGTGGAATTAGGGACATCATAGGCATGGACCAAAATTTGTTCGACCAAAATCTCAAATTTAGGCACATTGATAGGAATATCCAATAAGGAACCAATGATTGCCATAGCATCTGCTACCCTATTTTGAATGCGTGGTAATTGTTGAAAAGTGATGTCATCAAATTACTGCTTGAAACTATCAGCCATGCGCTTGTAGGGAGCAATTTTCTCATCTTTAGTTTCATACTCATCATTGACTTGTCGTACTACTAGCTGAGAGTCTCCATAAACATGTAAACTCTTGATCTTCCATTGGGCTACCATTCTTAGTCCTGTCACTAAGGCTTCATATTCCTCTATGTTGTTGGTGCAAGGGAAAGCAATTCTGAATGACTTAGGAATAGTATCACGTTGAGGTGTAGCAAATAGTATGCCTACTCCTGAACCACGATTAGTACATGACCTATCAAAATATAATTTCCATGTGGTTCTAGTGTCAACTTTGAAGATAAACTCATAACGAAAATATGCCACTAAAGAATGGTCTGCTTTAATTGGTGCATCTACTAACTGATCTGCAATTACTTTCTCTTTTATAGCTTTCATTTCCACATACTAGATGTAATATTCACTAAGTATCATCACCCATTTAGCCAATTGACCTATTAATGCTGCTTTACTTAGGAGATACTTCAGAGGATCTATCTTTGTGACTAATATTGTTTGGCGGTTTAGTATATAGTGCCGAAGTTTTTGAGTAGCAAAGACTACTGCAAGATAGGCACATTCTATGTTAATGTAGTTTAGTTCATATCCCACCAGAGTATGACTAATGTAGTGCATTGCCTTTTCATGACCTTGATCATCATTTTGTGCGAGTAGGGCTCCTAGTGCTGACTGAGTTGCCGATTTATAAAGTATCAAAGTTCTATCATCTATAGGTGGAATTAACACATGCGGTGTAAGCAGATAATCCTTGATTGTTTGGAAATATTCTTGGCATTTGGGTGTCCATGCAAATGATAACCCCTTCTTGAGCAAATGTTGGAACAGATGTATCTTGTCTGCTAATTATACTATGAAGCATCTGATAGACTGTAATATTCCTTGTAGTGTTCTTAGCTAATCGACACTAACTAGTGGAGGCATATCCACTATAGCTTTTACTTTTGTTGGGTCCACTTCAATGCCTCTTCTACAAATGATGTATCCTAGAAGTTTTCCTTATTTAATACCAAAGAAACATTTTTTTGGATTCAATCTTACATTGTAATTTTCTAGTCTTCGGAATATCTTGTCAAGTACTTTCAAATGATCTACTCTTGTCAATGATTTGGCTATTATGTCATCGACATATTCTTCCATGAGAGTATGTACAAGGTCATGGAAGATAGTCATGATTGCACGTTGATATGTAGCTGCAACATTTTTGAGCCCAAAAGGCATAACATTCCAACAATATGTTCCCCATCGACATGTGAAAGTTGTCTTGTGTTGGTCCTTAGTAGCAATTTTGATCTGATTATACCCAGAGAAACCATCCATGAGGGATAGCATCTCATATCCTGCTATAAGGTCTACATTCATGTCGATGTTTGGCAAAGGGAAGTCATCCTTAGGGCATGCCTTATTGATATCTCTGAATTTTGTACAAATGCGGATGCCCCCAGAGGGTTTGGTTACTGGGACTAGATTAGAAATCCAATTTGCATAGTCTATGGACCTAATGAATCCAACATCCAATAGCTTCTTAAGTTCAACTTTGACTAGTAAAGCAATTTGTGGATGCATTTTTCTTAAATTCTATTTGACTGGCTTAACACCTAGTTGTAATGGTAGATGATGCAATATAAGGTCTACATCCAGCCCAGGCATGTCAGCATATGACCATGCAAAGTTTATCTATCTCTTTGTGAAGAAGTCTCGAAAATCTTGTTGCTCTGTCTCTGTCAAATATGCTGCAAAGTATATTACCCGATGGTTTTCTTCAGTGTTTATGTTGATCTCAACAAACTCTTCTATTAACATGGGTGACTTTTCCTGAGCAACTAGGAGAATATTCAAATCTCCATCCTTGGGTGCCTCAGAGATTTTTTCGCCCTTAGATGCGTCCTTTATTTTTACTATTTCTTCATCCAAAGGCACCTTTCGGTTTTCACCTAGGGACTTGTCATTTTCATCAATTTCATTTTTTTTCTTTTTCTTTTCATTTTCATTTTTGTGACTAGATTTATGAAAAAACTCCCCAAAATATGTCATGTTATCTAGGTCAATGGTAAAGCCATATTTATGATCACCTCTAGGTATGCCTTCCCGAAGTCCCATGAACTTAGCTATCACTTCGTCGTTCTTGAATATGTCTAAGATGGGTGTACCTTGTTGATCCCAATCAATAAGTTGGGGATATACGAGGGGCATGTCATCATTAGAGTTATCAAATGTGGAGGTTGACAAGGTGAGGATAGAATGGTTGACATGGTCACAAAATTTTTGGACTAACTCCTTTTTGTTCTTTTTTCTATGGACAAGTAAACCCTGATGTGGGACTATTGTAAGGGCTAGATCCTTAGAAGATGGTTTGTTAGGTGCCCAAGATTCATGATCAAGGGTTTCCCAATAATAAAGTTGAAGCCATTCTTCTTTAGACAAGGAATTTTTAGGATAGGGGCTAGATGGAATTGGTGTGGGTTGTATCATTTTATCAAGTTCGTCAAATAGTCTATCTAGGTCCACTATGCTAGTGGAGGAAAGGAAATCCCATTCATATTCACTTGTTTCAAGGGATTCATCATAAATTGGGTCAAGTGGTTTTTGGGATATCTCGATGTCTTTTGAAGCACTTCCTTCCTCTTGTAACGATGAAAAAGTACTAGGATTACCAATTCTAATTGGTTGAAACCCCAACCCTAGGCCTTTTGGTCATGGTGAGATAATGATTGGTTCAGTCCTTCCATTTTGATGTAGTCCTAACCCACTATGTCCGTCATATCCATTACTTTGCTTTATCATGAATCCTTTTCCATATTTATCCTTAGATATTTGAATAGGTGGGGGAGGGTATTCATTGTCCTCTTTGTACAACCATGAGGTGATTTCATCTTGGTCCGTAGATTCTTTACTTAACTCTCCCCATTTTTTCAATTCCATTGTAGGAGGGACATGGAACATGACTATTGATTGTTTCCTATCTACTATGGGTAGACCATATGACTTAGGAGGAACCATTTGACTAATACAATAGGATTATTTTATGTTGTATTCTCCACAACCCTTATCTTGGATCTCGACCTTAGGAGTGGATGATGGTGTTTTTGATGTAATGGAATTGGCAAGAGTTTATGGATCAATGTACAAGGATAAGCCTCTTGCTTGACTAGGACCTATCTTTGTGGAATTTCACGTAGATTTGTGCAATATTGGAAAGGATCTGGATCACCATCAATGGTGATCTCTATACCATTGTACGAGAATTTAAGACACTGATTATATGTGGAAGGGATGGATTTTATAGCATGTATCCAAGGTCTACCCAAAAAAAGGTTGTAGGGAAGGGTGAGATCCAAGAATTGGAAACTAGTGTCCATAACTGCAGGGCCAATCCTAATAGGGAGTGTGACAACTCCTTTAGATGATCTTTCCTCATCGTCATATGCCTTAATGACTACTCTCTTAGTGGTGTCCATGCATGCTTCTGAGAAACCTAATACCTTAACCAATTTTCAAGGTGCAAAGGTTCAATGCTTCTCCTTCGTCTACCAAGACTCATCTGAATTTGGTTTGATGGACAAGAACTTCAAGGTGTAGTGGGTCATTACGATTGGTCTTCCCAGTTGAATAATCCTCCTGAGAAAATGTGGCATGATGGGAATTGGTTAAGTATCCTACCATTTCTTCGAAATTATTGATATCTAAGTTGGTAGGGATAGTTATGCTTTGCAAGGCTTTATCGAGAATGGCTCGATGATCGGGTGATAGGGTCAATAGTTCCAAGATGGATATATGTGTTGGGGTCTTCCCCAAATGGTCAAGTAAGTTATACTTAGGCTTGGAAGACTATGGTGGTGGCTCTAATGAAGGACCTGGAAGGGTTATCTTTGTTCTACATGTATTGACAACACATTCAAGATGCTTCTTTATGGTAATGGTATTGATATTTTCATCAACAACTCAGATATGATTGATGATAGTACCTGGTTTATAATCGTACTTAGCAATATTATAATTGGCTGAGGTATTACTCTTAGTTCCCAAACTAGAGGCCTTTCCTTTCCCATGAACATGTAAGGGATCTGTGAAGACCTTGTGATCATTGTTCTTGGTATGTTTCTTCCTATTGACTTCTATGGTTTTGTCTTTAACAAAATATTGTATGATGTTTTTCAATTGTTGGCATTGTTGTAGGTTGTGTCCCTTTGTTTGATGGTATTCACAATAGGCGTTATCATCCCACCATGAGGGTTTAAACTATCCAGGATCATACTGTTTTGGTTCCAGAGGTTTTAGGAGATTATTTTTAATCAATTCTTTGAAAACTATCTTGATTGGTTCCCCCAAAGGGGTAAATTCACGTTTAGGATATCTCCTCTGTGGTCGTTGTTGTTGTGAATTTTGGACAAATTTGGCTGTTTGATCTGGATTATTAGTCATGTCCTGATTGGAGTTGTAACCTCTAAGTGTGATGACAGGTCCTGCATGCAGGGTCTTAGCATCAACAATACCATCATTTGCTACATTCTTGTTCCTAGAACAAAATTTGTTTCTATCGTTGGGAGCATTTTGGTGTTGAACAACTGGGTTCCTTTCTGGTACCTTAATGTCTCCTTTGTCAATAAGGCCTTTTTCAAGTATGATGCCTTTTTGCACCAAGTCTACGAAAGAGTACAACAATGTACTCTTAAGTCACTTCTTATTTTCAGATGAAGATTTTCAAGGAATATCGTGACTTATTGTTTTTCTAGTATCTCAACTAGACATCGACTAGCTAAACTTCTCCATCTCTAAAAGAAAGTGGTGAAATTTTTGCCTTCTTGCGTAGTGTGACACAAGGTATCTATCGTTATTTCATTGTCTATGTTGAAGGAAAAGTGTTCAAAAAACTTCTCAGCTAATTCACCTCATGATCTTATGCCATATGGTAGTTTAGAGAACCATTCTAGTGCTATCCCAACATGGGTTCATAGAAATAGTCTCATTAAATACATGGGGTCATACAAGATGTCCATGCATGTTGTCAAAAATTCTCTAATGTGTTCTAAAGGATTCCTCTTCCCATTATACTTAGGATAATTTTGTATAATGTATCTGTGTGGGAAAGGTGTCATATATAGCACTTTTTCAAAAGGAAATGGACATAAATCTTGCACTGAGATAGTTCATTTTCCTGACATGGACATACTGTCCATTTGTTGTTGAAGGATTTGCATTTGATTTTGCAACATCTACCTATGTCAATGATATGTTTTTTACATTGTTTGGATCAATGTAAGTGTTCTGAAATGCAATATTCTATGATGGATTGTGATTTGGTGAGGGTAAATATCCCATTTGAATATTTTGATTTGGTGTTTGGATATATCATGTCTAAATGTTCTGGTTTGGTATAGGAATATTCCCTGTTTGAGTCTTCTGATTTGGTATAGGAATATGTCTTGTTTGTGTAGCCCCTATGTGTGGAATGGCAGTACTGGTACTGATATGAGGTATAGCTATGTTTGTGCCAACTTTGGCTCGTTTACTAGTGGTGTTTGTGCCAAATGGGTTTGATGAGGATTATCCCACAGCAAAATGTAAACCTTGTGTTATGTTGAATGGGGTTGTGTTTACAATTGATGATGTTTGAGTAGGTATGCCAATTGGTATTGCTACTGTAATTTGAGGAACAAAGACACTTGACATCATGGTTTGCGTTGGTTGAGTAGATGTTGTTTTCAAAGTGTGAACGTCAAATCTTGGTGGTAGTGTGGCACCTTCTACTAGAAAATTTGTTAGATATCATTGGGGGTCATTTTCCAAACACTCATCCATAAAGGATGCAAACTTAGGATCTTGCACGACAACATCTATGTCTTCAGAAAAAATGTTTCCATGTGTGTCTCTAGTGATGTGTTTTTCAAGCAAAGTTATATGTGGTCTCTCTTTCCCTGATGGTTGGTTTCCGAAAGGATTGATGAATTCATAAGGGTCTGACATTTCTCTTTGTTTATTCTTAGCCCTTGTTTCAACCATGAAAGTGTTGCTCAAAATGGGTAATGCAAAACTATGTCTAGAAACTAATATGTTCTATTTTTGTGTTTTTGGGATTTTCTGAATATAGAGGATGTCACTAAAATTAAGGATTTTTCTAAAATGACGTAACTAGGAGGACATACGCTATGCTGGATTATATGCAAATTTTTTGAGTAGACTATGTCGATAAATGATTCTAAGTGGGTATAACCTACCACCTATGGAATAATCCAAAGCTATAACTTAACTTTACCAGGGAACCTAATGTAGGACAAAGATAACTGATAAGGTGAATCTCCCAAACTAGACTAATGAGCCGAAAGGATTCACTAGTATGACAAAAGTGACTAGGTTCAATGATAATGACAAATCAAAGTGTGAACTTATCTAATGATGCAAAAAGTTGTTCTAATCTATGATATGCAAATTCCTATGGGGTAACTAAGTTTTTACAACTAAGATGACTATCTCTAAGACGTAAATGACACCTAAACAAGGAAAGGTTTTTGAGCAATTTTCCAATTTCTATCCAAAATTGACTGTAAGAAATAGAAGTAAACAAGACAATTTATTTTTTGGACTGTGTTTACATTTTTCAATATTTTTGTTGATAGTCAATTGCGGCTCAAGTTTCAGATGTGTTGATAAATTTGACAGATGCATTTCTAGCTTTAGATGTGACTAACTGATAAAAACTAGTCTCGATTGTTGAAAGACAGATGCAACCTTCGTAGATAGATGTGGTTTAACCTATGACATATGCGACTCACTAAACATATGTGACTCAATAAGAAAATACAACTCAGAATCTAAACTCTCTGAAAACTAATTTTGTTGATAAAAACATGTGGTTTTTTGATTAATAGTTGCGACTCGTAATGGCACATGTGGTCTTCAACTTGACACTTGCAACTCAGTTTATAGTTGCAGTCTTCTGATGACAAATTTATGAATGAATCAGTTTTATGATCAAGTTTTTTGACATATAAAGAAAATACAATCACAAAAGACAACATGTTTTTAGTTTCGATGTGTATGAATTTGTTAAAATTAGAAAACAATTACAATCCTAGGTTGTGTTGGATAGTATTTACTAAGTTCCCAATTGGGTTTTCCCAGCTACACATATTCAAGGCGGATGACTAGTAGCTTGACCCCACTGGCTCCCCTCCACAACACTCACTTATACGGGACAACCAAGCTACTATACCCATGAAAATCCCATGGCATACATTTCATCTCTACACATGAACCGTAAGAATTTGAGATGCCTTCACAGGTCTGACCTACTGCACCAGTAAATAGATGGGATTTTGGCAAAAACTACAACAAGTTGCATTTTTTAGTACAAACACCCATTCAGAAGAGCCATGCGAAAGTCAATATTATCCCAGTCTGTAGAGGTTAGGCTCTGCAGGTTTCGACACACCTCAAGGGTACTAGGGAATCAAATTCTTTTCTGTTGGGATCCTCGTAATACTAAGATTTCCTCGATTATTAAAATTTGTATACCGGTTGGGAGTGGCTCGGCAAAAAATCCCGTCATCGGTTTTGAGTCACGCTAGTTACTCTTAACCACCAATGCATGCCCAAATTTCTAGAGTCAGTAATCGGTTCTCTTAAACCCAGGATCACATGAATGCGCAAGGGGAGAGGATACTACGATATACTGAATTAGGGTTCTAAACTAAATAGATATAGACACAAAAGACACTGGCTAATTTTAATCCCAAATGACAATTATCTAACTCCCAAACACAAGAGTTCATTTTAAAATTAATAGATCTGAACATAGGTCCTGCATGCAATTTGTTAGTAGTTTATTGTTCCTGTCTTTGTCATTCGTCTTGCAAAAAAAGGGTTTGGTTTTCAATATCTTTTATATTTCATCTTGCAAAAACTATGTTATCCTCCTAAATTACACACTGTAAACAAAACATTAGCGAAAATAAAAAACAAAAATTAGAAAATCGTAAAATGGAAATTAGAAAACTCAGATAAAATTACTAGCCAGATGCGTCATTTAAAGCCTCAGATGTGTCACCATTTCATCAGTCAAATGTGTCGTAGAAAGCGTCAAATGTGTCTCATGATGTCAGATGCATCACAAAATTTGTCAGTTGCGGTTTGCGAAATCAGATGCATCATTTTGTCAGTCAAATGCATTCTTTCGTACGATACCTACAAAAGAAAAATTGAAAAAGCAAAATGGATTCATGAAGATTGAAGTGTCTTCATGTTAGGTTCACCAAATGTAACATAGATAAAATGAATCTGCAAGAAAGACGGTTAAATATAATCTAAAAATGCATCAATCTAAATCAAACAACTAAGAACGAAGTAAATAAACTAAATAGTAAATAAAAAAATATGAAACAATCTCACCGAATATTAGTCCACCTCTTCGAATTATCTTGATTGTCCTTCTCCATTTTTTCGTGATGGTATTCTTGCCCTCATATTTTCAGTATGTATGCAAGTATAGCCTTGATGTATGTGTTAAAGAAAAATATCAAAGATTAACAAGTTATGCTTCCAAAAGTATTGATTTCGGGAGGAGGAATAATGACAAAAGTCAGCCAATTTATAGAAAGTTGGTTTTCAAACGATTGACTCAGATTCAAAAGAGAGATCAACGATCAAGATTGTTGAATTCCATGCGATTGAGATTTGTGTCAGTTAGAATGTGAGTTGGGAAATTTTTCAAGATAAAGATTAAATTAAAATAATAATTTAAACTGGTGTTAAGACTGTTCGAAAATAAATGATTTAATCTTCAGTTGAAAGTCTTCAAAAATAGAAGAATTAGACTTTGAACGAAAATGATAAATTTAGAATTCGACAATGATATGTTTGAATGTACACATGAATTAATTAATTAAATAAAGATATTTAATTAATAAATACATTCATGCAGGAGAATTAGACTAACTGATCAAGATAGAGAGTCTCTTCACAGAGACAATCAGATATCAAATCAAGAGGTAAATGATGGATTTAAATAGATCTTGAGTCAAATGGTGAGTGAAGAATTAGTTAAGTAAGCGATATAAGAATGTGATGGAAATAACTATTTTTATGAATTAAATATTTATTTAGTTCAACATTCGAAATTGAAAAGATTTAATTAAATAAATAATAATTTATTTAATTGACATTCGAAAAGGTTAATTGAATAATAAAATAATCCAAAATGAATATTTAATTATAGTCGAAATATGATAAAGGGTAAATTAAATCATTTAATTCAGAAAGAGAATTAATTAATTAGCGACGTAATTAAATAAATAAGATTTCTTTAATTAATCAAGGTTGAATACATGTCATAATGAATTAATTAAATAATTAAAGGTTATTTAATTAATAGATGAAAGAATTTGTATAGGAAATAATTAAATAATTAACATTATTTAATCATGACCATGTACATTAGAAAATTATGTCGAAAGTGGTGTTCGCAGGCCTAGACCAATTTTCAGTGTCTACAAGACTCATATGACAATTGTGGCATATGAGTCCCATGTGGCCCAAAATAAAATTTAATTCAAATTCTTGGTTGGATTTTATCCTCCTAGATTTGATGATGGCTTGTAGTGTTGTAATTTCAATAAATTTGGCATAAACAAGTATAAATACAAGGTTATTTCACTCATTTTCACCTGACTTTCAAGAGAGAATTCCTAATAGCAAGTTTATGATTACAAGAGTTTACAAGACTTCACAAGATCATTCAATAACATATTTAAGGAATTCAAGGGTGGAATTATTCATCATTTGTTGTAGCAATTCAAGATCCATCATCATGTCAAGGTCATCAATGATCGAGCATGTTGTTGAGCTAATGTTGTGATGTTTTATTCAAGATTCAAGATCTAGATCTACATCCTTCATGACCACTTCATGTTAGATTGCAAATTTACAAGACATCATTATCATTTTTCATGTTTCATGTTCCACTTTTCATGTTTCATGTCCTTATTTCATTATCTCATCATATGGTTTAATTACCTAAATGGGGTTTGACGAAGGAAAACCCCTATTCACTAACAAATCAACAAGTTTTTCTCTCTCTACATGTGTAATTGTAGATATAGGTATCTTGGATCTTGAATATATTTCAAATATTATGTTTCAAGGTTGAAGATGGTCATCACTTTGTCACAAGGTTTTCATCTTCACTAAAAGTCACCTACGGGCTGCAAATCAAGGTTCCAGATCCAGAAAAAAAGTGTGGAAGGAAGAGAAAAGATAGGAGAGAAGATTCAAGTCTTAATCCTCCAAAAATGTAGAGTGGGACTGATACACCACTTGTGGTGTATGAGTCCTAGTATAGGGATATTTCCAGATTTTAGTTGTTTCATATCATACACTGTCAAATTCCAATTTTGACACAAAAACCCTAGTCTAGGACTAAATCGCCCAGATTGGCGTATGAGTCCCAATGGGCATCAAAAAATAAGTTTTTAGGGTTTTGGAGCTTGTTTTGATCTCATCACTCTTCCAAGTGCACCTCTGTTCATTTCCAATTTGATATTCTATATTTCAATTTCATTCTCTAAGTCATCTAGTTAGGTTTTGCATGTCACTTGCATATCTTGTCTTTCCAAGCCCTCGCTTGGTGGTGAACCCCTATTTAGTCTCTAATTAGACCCTAGGACATCCCTATTGCAGATCAATTTCCCCTTTACATCCTTGGATTGATATTTCTAGGGTTTCCTTGAGTGAAACTTGAGGGAAATAGGTCTAGGTCCCTAAACACCTAGTTTGTGTTCCACCTCGCAAAAAGTGGAACACCTATTTCTATTGTTTCATTTTGGTCAACCTACATTTAAAACATCTTAATTCTGATTTGGAGTGAATTACCATACTAGATCTATCTTGCATTGACTTTGCATTAGGTTTTGCATTAGTTGATTTGCATCTAGGGTTTTGAAATATTGCATTAGTGAAAGTGCATATAGGTTGCATTTTTGGCATCTTGCATCATTAAAAATCATCTAAAATCTGTATTTACATTTAGTCTACAAATCATCCAAACCAAAAAGCATAAAAATTACTTAAAATTTTCTAAAAATTGTGAAAAGAACCCTCACTAGGACTCATATGCCCCTCTAGGCGATTTAGTCCCAGTGTAGATTTTAAACTGCATTTTCCAGCATTGAAAACCTTTTTTTTGTACTTTTTTTTGTTGTCATTAGTTACCTGTCTCAGTTTGTTGAGTTTCTATTACATGCATTTCACTAGATCTAGCTTAATTTAGTTTTGGTATGGAATTGCTTAATTTAAAATTTACATTTACAACAATTCATTCTCAAATTATTTTAGTCATCAACAAATTACCTTGTTTTGAATCTAAAAATTGCATTTACACATTTCCTTTAGGTCATTGCATTGCATTTTACTTGATCTTTCAGGATAACATGTTTTCCTTTAAGAGATGTGGTTTTGATATGGTTAAAAATGGATTGCATAAGTACAACATCCCCTCTTATGAGTTCAATTTAGAGTACAACAATGAGGTCATTAAGAAACTTGTTAGTCATCCTTCCACTATCCTTCCTAGTTATGAGAACATCTTAGAGAAAGCAGATCAAACCATTGACACTATTTTTAATATTTCATTACCTATCTCAAACCCTAATATCTCTCCCATTTGTGAGGATGATATGATACAAGAAGATACAAGCATAGAAAATCATTAAAACCATAATTTTTCTTCTCCCAATACCTCTCCTACTAGTGACAAAGGTATCTTGGTTAAAGAAGACACAATCAATGAGAATCATGAAAGTATTGATTGTCTCTCTTCCTCCCTCTTGGGAGGATATTATGTCACAAGAAGATGATATCATAGAAACATTTCTAAACATCACCTTACCTAGTCTCTACTCATCCCTTGCTTGTGAAAATATTTTAGTAAAAGAGGATTATATCATAGATAGCCATGACAACTAAATTTTTCCTTCTCCTCACATCCCTTGTCGATGTAAAGAAGAAAATTTGGTGTTATAAGATGGACTTATTGAGATTCATGAGAATCTTATTCCTCCCTTCCCTAATGCTCCTACCCTTTGGAAAGATTTATTTGGTAAGAATGAAAATCATAGTTGTCCTTCTCTTGATATCTCCCCTATTTGTGATGAAGCCACTTTACAAAATCTAACCATGGAATGTGATGAAAATCTTAAAAGCTCCCCTACTAGGGTAGATACTATGACACAAGAGAATGATACCTTAGAGAAAAGGATACAGTCATGAGCAATCATAACAATCAAACAAATCCTTCTCCTAATATCCCCACTATTGATAAAAAATGCAATATAACCATTGATAACTCCCCCACTTGTGATGAAGTCATTTTAGAAGAACCAACCTCTAAATGTCATGAACATTTATCTTGTAGTTGTCCTAAAAACTCTCCTCCTAAGGAGGATATCATGGTGTAAGAAAATGATAGTGACATAGTTTCCTTAGATGAAGATGATGAAGTAACATTAGACTCTCCTTCACTAAGGTACGTTAATATTAGTCAACCTCAACTCATCCTTTACCCACCTTCACACAAACCTCCAACTTAAAACAAACCTGAACTTATCCTTTACCCACCTAAGAATAATGTTTTGCAGAAATTGAGTTATAATATTATTGCTCATACATATAACACTAGAAACAATCCACAACCAATACAAACACCTTCAACATCCACTACTGTATTTGACTCCAAATTTCGATGAATGTTCATCAGTATTTTGACAAACTATTGTCGAAATACTGATGAAACACTCATATAAATGTTGTCGCAATTTAGACTAACTTTTATACGTCGAAAGTACGACCCAGCATTGTCGGACATTGCCATGGAAAATGGAATTGGTTTTTGTCGGACAATCGACACAAAATTCATCTCAATTTCGACGAAAAATCACCAAACGTTCGTCAGAGGTTTTATTTTTCGTCGGTTTAGGTTTGTTGAAATTGCGGTGAAACTTGCAGTTATTTTTTTTTAAATTATTTGTTCAAATGTATGCTATTACATACATTTGAACAAATTTTATTATTGGTGTGGGTGAGTTTTTTGATTGGAGCCTTATGGCTATGCTCATTTTAGTTCATGATGATGTCTGTATTCAGTAAATTATAAAGGAAATTCAACACTAAAAATCCAATAGATATGATTCTGAAGTAAGAAGACAGATATTGATTACCTTACACCTCTAAACCATATCATCAAATGCTAGTACAATATTGGAAAATAATTATCTATATATTGAAACTATATATAAAATATGTTACAAAGAACTCTATATATAGAGTTTTGAATAAAAAATCTTTCATAGTATGCAAACTGTTGATTTATTATACTTTTAAAATTGAAAAAAATTAAATTAAATGGTGTGAATGCATGTCTTCAGTGATGCCACTGTTGCACATGAGATGGGATTTAAATGCATCTAGTAAGGCACTAGTGTTTCATTTTCTCCTTTCTCTATACCTATCCACAATCAAAAAATAAACATATTACTAGATAGCATAAACAACGAATATCATAAAAGTAGATACCCATAAGAATTAGAGTAAGTCTAATAAATAAAAATGCATAGAATTAATGATATTACAAAAGAAATGCATTTGCAAAAGAATTAATATCAGAGTAATATCTTAAATATTGCTATCTTATCAGAGCAATATCTCCTTGCTTTGTACTATCCATAAACATATTACAAAATAGCAATAAACAATGAATATCTTAAATGCATATACCCATAGGCATTAGAGTAAGTCTAATAAAAAAATGCATAGAATTAATGATATTACAAAAGAAATGCATTTGCAAAAGAATAAATATAAAAATACTATCTTAAATATATTACTAGCTTATCAGAGTAAGTCTAATAAATAAAAAATGCATAGAATTAGTGATATTGCAAAAGAAATGCTTGAGACCATTAAAGCATCCATCCACTTCTAGAACAAGTCGAATGGCCTAGAATGTGTTTTTCTGCAATTTCATACAATGTTAAGGCCAAAAAACAAAGACCAACTTCCAACACAACTATTGAAGCCCACAACAAATGTTTTCCCTCATAACTATGGACTCTAATACCTATAAAAAATTAACATATATCTAACATAGAAGGCTCTAAAAGATGTATAATTTCAACTTTTAAAATGGATGGCATATCTAGGGCATTAGTGCCAACTCATTCAAGAATTTCAAATTTGACCATACCTAATGCATTTGTTGAAATTTTATCGTACCTTTATAACTCCTCATACTCTTGAGTTCATCCATCACTACAACTATCCCAGATCTGTAAATTTGATCAAAACTAGTTAAAGTAGCTGACTCCTTTGTTTCATTTCTACAGATGCATAAAAAAAATCAATGGCTTAATTTACCCCAGTTCATTCATTCTAAATGAATAAGAAATAAATGTTACCATGGTTATTGCCATCATTTCAAGGGGAATTTTTTTCCACCATACTGGCTGAAAGTACTTCCACCTACTATGGTCATAGTGTAGAGTTCCCTTCCCCAGGCAGTCTGACGCTTTCCAAGAAAACCATTTGAGCATATCCACAAATATTGGATTTTTTGAGACCACAATTCTTTGAGGCATTCTGTTAAACAGTTCGCATGCCCTGTTTCATGTGTCCTCCCTACTACTTTTGGTTTCGACTTCTCCAACTCTTTGTTTTTGGTATTGATCTTTCACTTCTCCAATTTGGCGAGCTACTGCCTGAAAATAAGGCTTCAACAAGGGTTTTAAAGTTTGTTTATTAAAATGAAAATTACAGCCAAATCTTGTCCACCCATTATGCCCATCCATTAGGGTATTTTCCCGCTAAAATTAACATTCAAAATGGAAATGAAATTCAATAAATTAGAATATCTAAATCTTGGGCTAGATATTATTAAATATATGATAATATTATATTATATTACAATATAATATAATATAATATATTATAATATTTATATAATAATATAATATAATATATTATTATATAAAAATATAATATTATAATAATATTATATTATAATATAATAATATTATAATATAATATAATAATATTATATTATAATATTATATTATAATATAATATTTATATTATTATAATATTATATAATATATTATTATTATTATATTATTACTTGTCCATTCGATAGGAAGGTCATCGTTGTATCGGGGGGACATCCCTAAGTGTCCTACCGATGATTTTCACTCATGCCGATAAGGCTTTCATACTCTACCTGGGGTTCATACTCACCTTGTCATCCTCATGTTTGTACCATCATCATTCATGTCAACTCTTGTCATGGTGAGAGATCCACCAAGGCATAGGTACACCACTTGTGTAATTCCAGAGAATCAAGAAGGGAATCTATAATATTCATACCAAGCTCCCAGAAAGACGTCTGATCAAAGCTTTGTTTGATCTCCACTGTTCATTGTTGCCAATAGTTCATGACATACATCATCTTCCACTAGGAAGGTCATCGTTGTATCAGGGGGACATCCCTAAGTGTCCTACCAATGATGTTCACTCACGCCGATAAGGATTTCAGGTACACCGCTTGTGTAATTCTAGAGAATCAAGAAGGAAATCTACAATATTCGTACCAAGCTCCCGAAAAGATGTCCGATCAAAGCTCTGTTTGATCTCCACCATTCACTATTGCCAATAGTTCATGACATACGTCATCTTCCACTAGGAAGGTCATCGTTGTATCAGGGGGACATCCCTAAGTGTCCTACTGATGATGTTCACTCATGCTAATAAGGCTTTCATGTACATCACTTGTGTAATTCCAGAGAATCAAGAAGAGAATTTACAATATTCGTACCAAGCTCCTAGAAAGATGTTCGATCAAAGCTCTGTTTGATCTCCACCGTTCACTATTGCCAATAGTTCATGACATACATCATCTTCTACTAGGAAGGTCATCATTGTATCGGGGGGACATCCCTAAGTTTCCTACTGATTATGTTCACTCACATCGATAAGGATTGTAGGTACACCGCTTGTGTAGTTCCAAAGAATCAAGAAGGGAATCTACAACATTCGCACCAAGCTCCCGGAAAGATGTCCGATCAAAGCTCTATTTGATCTCCACCGTTCACTATTGCCAATAGTTCATGACATACATCATCTTCCACTAGCTTAGTATGTTTTACGATCAACCTCATTTAATCTCAACTTCTCATCCTCATCGTCAATGTCACCCACGTCATTATAACTAGGTGCCACTACAGAATGTTGCCTTCTCATCATTGTGTCGATTGTATTTTATGATGTATTGTATTTTATTTAATTATATATTGAGACCTTGGGATAATGGTATATTGTATTTTTATGATATATTGTATTTTTTGTCGATATTTCGACAAAAAAATCCATTTCGATGAATGTCGGGCACAAACTTTATTTTATTTTTGAAAATTTTACATGTACCCGATGATTCATCTAATTGTATGTCTTTCATTGAAAAGTTTCGTTGTATTTTTTATTCAAATGAGTTAGTGATCCCTCGCATTGCCTAACCCTATCTTACTAGGTCCTCCTCATTTGCCTCCACAAAGTGGAAAGGAGTATGATCTTGTTGAACAACTAAAGAATAATCCTACTAAGATATCATTATGGGACCTTATTCAAGCCTCCCCTCATTATCAAAACATGATTCAAAGTGCTTT
The DNA here is from genome assembly GCA_007115665.2 of Sequoiadendron giganteum. NCBI lineage: Eukaryota > Viridiplantae > Streptophyta > Pinopsida > Cupressales > Cupressaceae > Sequoiadendron > Sequoiadendron giganteum. Next base: position 391,673,237 of record CM021103.1, on the reverse strand, counting down.
ACAACAAGTTCCTATCCCTTCTAATGTGCAACCGAATGAAATAGCAACCATGATTCAAGAAAATAAACACTATTGTTTTCTACCAAAGCGAGATCCCTCCTTTGGAAGTGAAAAACAAAATGATGCTTTCATAATAATAGCTAGATACAAAAGAACTGGTATAAATTGAACCCTTTTCAATAATGGATTTTCTCTTAATTCTTGTAGCGTAAACCTTTTGGATAGGCTTGGTGTTGATAAATAAAAAATTCAACCTGATTCTTTATCTATTCATGGATTTGATAATGTAGGAAAATAACCGCCTGGTGTGATCACTTTGCCTATTATAGCTGGAAAGGCCACATTAGAAACACTGATCCATGGTATGCCTCACGATATTTCATATAATATTCTTTTAGGAAGGCCATGGATTCATGCAATGAATGGGGTGCCTTCTACCCTTCATCATAAAATGAAAAAAATCTACTACAACAAAGTGTATACACTTGAAGTTGACCTTGAACCAAACAGTTGTTTGAACATTGAGAAAGGTAAGGAAAATCCTTTGAAAACATTGACACCAACTATGCAAGTAGAACACATGCAATAGAAAGACAAAGAAAAACACATTGAGGAAGTCACAAAACTATTAGAAGATGATTTGTGTTCCTCAAACTTCAACCCAACATCCATGGGAGAATACAAGATCATAAACAAAGACTCTGAAAAGGGAAAATAAAAAGTGGTAAAGTCAACACAAAATTTGGAATACTCTTCGAAAGCATCCACCTCAACCACTTTAGAACAAAAGACAATAAATTACACAACAAACTTTGACCAAAATGACTATGAACAACCACCAAATCCAAAAGAGATAAAAAATCTTTATGGAAAAGGTTATGAAATGATGAAACAACTTGGTTATAGTGGAAAAGGATGTGGTGCTAGATTTCAAGGTATATGTGTCCCTATAGAGCCTCACACAAAATAAAATACTAGTGGTCTTGGTTATTGTCCCTCAAAAGACACAAACAAGCCTTAACTTAATATCAACACTATTACAAAATATTCCTTTAAACCATCTTTAATATTAGTGCGTCCTAAACTGATAGACTCTAGTGATCTTGATTGTTATCCTTTGAAAGAAACAAAAGAAGCAAAGAAAGTCTTCACTTAATATCAATGTCATCATGCAAAAAACTAATGATTCGAGTTCGTTAGATTTTACATCATCCTTTCAAGGAGAGTACAAAATATCACAATCTAAAGAGTTATGTAAGTATGACATCTTCTACTAAGAAAGAGATATCTTTATCGAAAAATAGCAGAACATCTTCTACTATTGATCAAGAGATTATCTTGTCAAGACTCCTCCAAGATGGTTTGATATCTCTCCCTACTAGAACATGAAAGAAATTTTACTCACAAGTGACGTACTAAGTTTTGAGGGCAACCCATTTTCATGGCATAGCTTCATTTGGAAACATATGATTTGGCATAGGGATTTCCGAGTAAGCTCTCATGTCTTCTTCTACTTTAAAGAAATTTCTCACATCAATGGTGTTAGCAACAACTTTAAAGTGGGGGCATACATTGAAACTCATGTTTTACTATGCGATTTTATTTTTTCTTGCAATGTGTCCTTTTCTTGGTGGTGCCATTGGGCTTGATATCCTCCAAGAGCATGATATTTCTTTGGCATGCTCTCTCTTGGAGACATTAGGCATGACGCTCCCTAAGAAGAGACCTTAACATGAACTAAGAAAAATTCCTTTGAACGTACCTTACACTATTTTGTGTTTACAACATATGTTATATGGCCACCTTGCATAAGACACTTTGCTTGCTTGTGGAGCCATCTTGTTTGTTCATGGGTGTCAAGCATACAAAGCTTTTCTTGCCTTATGGAGATCAAATTTCATTATTATGCGGTGCATTGTCAAAGTTATCAGGAGGTATAGCTTTGGTATGGTTAGTATGATGAGAAGCCTAAACATGGGCATGCCTTTCTCATTGTATGGTGAGAAGCCAATACAAAGGCATGACTTTCTCACTAAGCCACCCTTTTTGGATACTCACACAATGGAAAACCTTAAGATTTTTTTCCTTAGAGCGAGCATGCACTTTTATAAAAATAGCTTAGATCTAATCCACATCGCGTTGGACAAATGATCAAGGCTTGATCCACCTCTTTTTATTTTGTTTTCCTTTCTTCTTTATATCTTTGAAATTGCATATTTGTGTATCTTTATGTTGCATATCATACACCTTGTGCATGTCCTTTTGTGCTTATGTTTGTTTAACGTAGGATCTTGGATCTTGGGGGCTTGAACACCCCCTTTATCTTTTTCATCCTAGACCATCCGCATAGGTACTTGGACCCCTCTTCAATGTCTACTTTTGTGTGAGTTTGAAGCAAGTTCATCCTCTCACTAAAGTGGGGGCTAAATGTGAAAATGAAAAAAGTATCCCTTTTCCTTGCTTAATTTGGGAATGGTTAACATTAAAATGGACCTAATGTCACCTTCATCTAGTGTTTTAATGTATTTTATACATTCACATTGGATTTAGGTCCATTTTAAGATAAATAAACCTAATTTTTCCTTAATTTAATGTTGTAAAGTGTATTTATTTGAACCTTCACATTAAGTTTTGGACCCTTGTAAACTAAATGGAATTAATTATGCCTAATTTAGGGTGTTATAAAGTTTTGTACCACACTTTCACACTAATCAATGGTTCCATTAATAAATTGGGTTTCTTATGTCTTAATTGGCCTAATTTTGTGTCCGCAAGCCTTAATTAATGCATCTTTCCAAGGATAATCCTGAAATAAACCAACATCCAATCATAATTCATGTCTTTTTTAGGTTGTGTGGCCCAAATTTAGTGATCTGGGACTCATACGCCACCTTGGGCATATGAGTCCCGCCTAGGTTTTTGGGCCCCAATCTCGATTTTACATCATTTTAAGCATTTTAAAAAATGTGTCCCATAGTTAAGCCTAATGGGACTCATATGCCACTTGTGGTGTATGAGTCCCATGTGGCCCAAAATAAAATTTAATTCAAATTCTTGGTAGGATTTAATCCTCCTAGATCTGATGTTTTCTTGTAATTTTGTAATTTCAGGAAATTTGACATAAACAAGTATAAATGCAAGGTTATTTCACTCAATTTCACCTAAGACTTTCATGAGAGAATTCCTAATAGCAAGTTTATGACTACAAGAGTTTACAAGACTTCACAAGAGAATTCAAGAGAATCTTTAAGGAATTTAATGGTAGAATTCTTCATCATTTGTTGTAGCAATTCAAGATCCATCATCATGTCAAGGTCATCAAGCATCAATCATGTTTTTGAGCTAATGTTGTGATGTTGCATTCAAGATTCAAGATTAAGCACCGTTCTACACTTATTTTAAGATCTAGATCTACATCCTTCATGGCCACTTCATGTTAGATTGTATATTTACAAGACAACATTCAAGGTATCATTTTTCATGTTCCACTTTTCATGTTTCATGTCCTTATTTCACTATCTCATCATTTGATTTAATTACCTAAATTGGGTTTGACCAAGGTAAACCCCTATTCACTAACAAATCAACAATTTTTTCTCTCTCTAAATGTGTAACTGCAGATCTAGGTGTCTTGTAGCTTGAAGATACTTTGAATATTAGGTTGTGAGGTTGAAGATGGTCATCAAGTTGTCACAAGGTTGTCATGTTTACTAAAAGTCACCTAGAGGTTGCAAATTAGGGTTTCACATTTGAAAACAAAGTGTGGAAGGAAGAGAAAAAATAGGAGAGCAGATTCAGGTCTTAATCCTCTAAAAAGTAGAGTGGGACTGCGACACCACTTGTGGCATATGAGTACATGGATTTTTCCATATTTCAGTTGTTTTAGATCATACACTATCATATTCAAGTTTTGGCACAAAAACCCTAGTTTGGGACTAAATCGCCAGACTGGTGTATGAGTCCCAGTGAGCATCAAATAGTAAGTTTTCAAGGTTTTGGATTTTTTTTGGTCTCATCACTCTTCTACGTGCACCTCTGTTCATTTCGAGTTTGATCTTTTTTATTTCAATTCCATTTTATAGGTCATCTAGTTAGGTTTTGCATGTCATTTGCATATCATGTCTTTCCAAGACCTATCTTGGTGGTGAACCCCTATTTAGTCTCTAATGAAATGCTAAGACATCCCTATTGCAGATCTCTTTCCCCTTTACATCCTTGGATTGAGATCTCTAGGGTTTCCTTGAGTGGAACTTGATGTAAATAGGTCTAGGTCCCTAAACACCTAGTTTTTGTTCCACCTCCCAAAAGGTGGAACACCTATTTCCGCTATTTCACTTGCTAATCAGCCTCCAAGTTGTAGTTTCATGGTGGTTTCTTACTACATTCACCATATTTTAGGGCCCCTTTTTTCCTATCGATTTCTAGAGCCAAAGTTATCTCTTCCAAACCTAGTTGGGCCAATGCTCTGGTGTACAGGAGAACAAAAAAATGTGTATGATCATCTTGCAGAATATAATACACCCATTGCACAGCTAATTTAAGGCATCCACCTTGAAACTAAAATCACACACAAACCTTGTGAAATTTTTCTAGGGTGACACCTGGCTGGCGATAGATTTAGGTCAAAATAGTTAAGGTTTTCCCTACTCCTTTTCACTTCTTGCCAAATGTGACCTTTTCTTTTAGGTACCTAAGTGAAAATTCCAAATGGACATCAAAATATTTAATTAGTACTTATAGCTTGAATCATAGGAGGTGAACTATTGGGGTAGGTGAAAAAAATTAATTCGGCTTAATGCATAAGTCTATTCAATATTTGCTTGTTTATGTTATCATTAAGTCATCAATAAAAAAATATAATTTAGAATGGTTTTTCCTACAAACATCAATATATTATAAATAATAATGTAAATATTCATTATCACCATTATATTTATCAATGCTGTTACTAATGTAAATACTTGTATTTGTTCAAATATTAATACCATATAATTGATTAAGTAGAGATATTAGCATTTATGTTAAAAGTTGAATGAATAAAGAAATAATTAATAATACTATTATGAAAATGAGTCCAGACAACATAATAATGTTAATTTGCACTCCAATGACATTAATGTTAATATTGAATAATATTAAAATAACTATTAATATGTTAGAAAAAAATAATAATGATAACTTTCACTACAGTCCAGGTCTGTTGGATCGTGTGACAATGGTGTTAGGCTATGTGAGTGCCACTCTTCCTTCAGTATATCTTGGCCTTCCCCTTACTATTAAGGAAGTTACTCCCAAATTTTGGAATTCTGTTATTGAAAGAGTCTGAAGAAAGCTTGTTGTATGGAAAGGTTCTCTTCTAAGTCATGTAGGCAAGCTGCAACTTCTCACTACTCCTCTCCAAGGAATTCTTGTTTATTTTTCTATCAATGTTCAAAATGCCCAGTAACATTCCTAAGAAGTTTGAGAAGATTTAGCGAGTCTTTCTATGGTCTGGTACTGAAGATAAAAAGAAGATGTCACTGATCAGTTGGGAGAAATTCTTCATTCCCAAACTCGAGGGGGTTGGACATTAGGAAAGTCCTTGCTTCCAACAAGGCTCTGCTTGCTAAATTTGGGTGGGATCAGTTAAGAGATAAAAAGGATTGGTGAAAAAAATTTAAAGCTAAATACTTGGCCAACTGTCCCCTAATCAGATGTATTGAGAATGATCATCCCTGTGGGTCTCTAGCCTGGAATAATATATGCAAAATGAAGAAGCTTCTATTGTCTGGTCTGAGATGGAAACTTGGCAAAGGAAATCTAATCTGCTTCTGGGAAGATTCCTAGCTCTTAGACTCCCCCTTGGCCTATTTGGAGTTCAAAACTCTAATGGAACTTGCTTCTCGGTTCTTTGGTAGGAATGTTTTTGATTACATGCATGGTTTCTAGGGTGCTAGGTGCTAGAAAGATATTATCTCATGTGGCCCTCTTTCTCCTAACCTACAAGGTTTGGCTTCTTCCTTACAGGTCTTACTCTCTCAGCATAGAATTCCTCTATCGATTTTTGAAGATGATTTCTTTTGGGCCTTGGATAATAAGGGAGAATTGACTGTCAGGACGTCTTACAGTTTGCTTTCGAACAAAGGCCTATAGACTAGGTTATGGAAGAAGGTTTGGAACTATCACTTAATTTCTAAAATAAATTTCTTCTAGTGGGAAGCCTACCACAACAAGATCCTAACCCAAGATAATCTAAGAAAGAGGGGATTCCAAATCCCGAACAAGTGCTTGTTGTGCAAAGATAATGAATAAATTGTGGATCATATATGATTTTGCACTATTTTTTTGTTGTTGGTGTTTGGGACCTTATTTTTCAAAATTTGGAGACACACTAGACCTTGAATAAAGATTTGGTTTCCTTTGTGGAAGGGTGCAATGGTCCCTTCCAACACCCCCTTTCTTTGGAAATTTGGAGAAAAATTCCCCCAATTATCAGTTGGCGCATCTAGAAGGAAAGGAACAACAAGGTGTTCTATGACATTGAGAAGAGTCTGAAGGATGTGTTTAGTTGCGGGTTGATATTTATCTCTGAAAGTCTCTCCTTTCTCAAGTGGAAACCACCAGATATTGCCCCAACTACCTAGGAGATCAAGATGGTTAAAGCCTAGAAAATTGTCCTTAACATTGACACCTTTGAAAACTCCAAATCTCTTGCTAGGAAAAACACCATTTGGAAACCTCTAATCGAGGGTTGGTTTAAACTAAATTTTGATGGGGCGGCTAAGGGGAACCCTGTCCCGACCAGTATAGGTGGTGTTATAAGAGATAGTCAGGGAAACTTGGTTGTTTGGTATGCTGGTGGTATTGGTTTTCACTCTTCAATGGTGGTTGAGTCTCGGGTGTTGCTCAAGGGCATCGAGATTCCTGTCACTCTGTGCATTAAGAATCTAGAGATTGAAGTGGATTATAAAATGGTGATAGACTCTATCAATTTGGGTCACTTGCTTGCTTGGGACTTAAGTAATATTCTACTAGATATTAATAATTTTATATCTAAGTTGGAAAGGTATCACTCGGCTCATATCTTTCGAGAAGGTAACCAGGTGGCTGATGACTTCGCAAACTTTGGGTCCACATGGCAGATCAACAAATTTTGGAGAAAGATAGATGTTTTGTCGATGTCTATTCAAAGGCTAATCCTCTTGGAATAGATGAATTACTCTATTAATCATGATTAATTTTTCATTCTTTTTTAGGTACAGGTGGCATTCCTTGACAAATCATTGGTTGGTTCAATCTTTGGTGAGTATGGTGGCTAGGGTCAAGTGGGTGGCCATGGGGGTTTTTATCTTTTAATTATCTTTGGTGGGGGCCCTAACCTTTATGGGCTGCCTTGTCAATGGTAAAACACATCTTTTCAAATCTCTGGGAGTTCGTGTAAAAGGATGCACTCTGCCATATTGTTTAATAATTACAAATTAAGGCACCTTTCGATACGCCTTAGATTTTATCAAATGTAATTGAAAATTTCAAATCTTCACCCCACATTCATTTGGCTATGGGTAGTGTGTAACTTATTTAAGTTGATTCACTCTTGGGATTCAAATTGAGATCCCATTATTATTTTTAATTATTTTAATCCTGGGTTTTTTTGTGATGATTATGGGCCAACATGAAAATTGTCATTGGGATTAACCGTCGGCATTTGTAAACACCAGTTTTCCTTTATTATGCCTTATCATCTTGGTTGGAGTTGTAAAGTTTACTACAACGGTATTCTCTCAGGTGATCATTCTATTTTCAGGTAGTGTTCTTTCAACTACTATGTGTTGTGGGTTATGATGGGCAGAGATAGAGTTAGAATTGAGCCAAAAAATTGTGGGGAGTTTTGCCAAGACCCTCTAGCTTAGCATATCTATTTAGAAGGTGGGCTAGTGTCTCTTATGGAGAATCTTGTGGGCCATGACGAGATGTTGTCGGCCCGATTTTCTAGTTCCTTGAAGAATCAATGGGTCACTATGGGTGGCATTGCTTTTGATGTTGATGAAGATATGATTGGTAAGGCTACTAGCCTCTCTTATGAAGGAATGAAGGATAAAAAACACACTAAAACATAGGACTTGGTGAGTGTGAACGTGTTCTTTAAGGGAAATGAGAAACCGGTGAAAAAGTGGTCGGGCTTCAACCATGAAGCACTGCTTAAGCCTTCAGATAAAGTTTTCCTTGTGATCATGAAATATGTAACACTCGAGGGTAGATTCAAGATATTTTTTTTCTACAACTTACTGTTGTTAAATCATCTTAGACATAAGATTCTTCTTAGATTCTTTTCTTTTTGCTATGTTCTCTAGAAAGTTCCATAAAAGAATCCCAGGAAATTTCCACAATTAAACTTGATTATCTACCTCATTTACCACGACACCAAGGCCTTATCCACATGATCTACCAATTCCATTCGACTCCAGTCCCTCCCAAACCCATCTCAGTTGTGCACATTGAAGAATTGGAACCGCTAGAAAATAACCTTGCTAACCCTTCCCTTGCTATTTTAGAGGGCTCGAAGAGGAAATCCCCCATCCCTGAGGATAATCATGGTACTGAGACTTTAGCTACTCCTCCACCAAAGAAAAAGAAAAATGAGGTCAGGTTGGCCCAGTCGAGTGCTACGGCTGGGCTTTGTGAGCTGAAACACAAGAAGATAAGCAGACCTACAACTAAAAGGAAAGGGAAAAATGTTCCTCAGCTTCTAAGGGTTCTTTCGGTATCTAAGGAAGGTAAATGTGTCGAGGAAAAATATTCTAAAGGTGATACGGTGGTGGGTGATAGCTTTGAGATGGGGACAAAACTAACGAGTGTGAGAAGGTTCCATAGGTTGGAAAAACACAAGGAGAAGACCCATGTTGATGACATATCTAGTGACTTGGTTCATACTGGCGGTAGTATTGAAGGTAGTAAAGCTATTGAGAAGCAGAAAGATAAATGACCCATAGAAGACCCTAGTCACTTCTCTTAATAGAACTAGATGCTTAGAGATGACTCTACCAAGTCCTTAGATTCTAAGGTTGGCGCTAATGCGGAGATCCAAAGCAAGGAAGGCAAGGTGGATGAGCTCAGAGTGTTGCAGGAGTAGGTTGCTATGTTGAATCGTAAAGTCAACTGCCTGGCCCAGTTCACTATGAAGATGATTTGCAGGTCAGCTCTCACTCTCTCGAATGTGGTCAAAGAGGAAATGGACAAGAACGCCATGGATGAAGACCCCAACTAGATTAGGGAAGATGTGTTAAACCTCTTGGTCAAGAAATGGGAGGGTATAGACAATTAGTAGTTGGGTCTATGATGTGTTGTCTCTCTACTATTTTTTGGTTGTGTCTATGTCTCTCGTATGTTGTTACTATTAATTTTTTAAATTTTTAATGGTCTTGCTTCTTTTTGGCCGTTAAGGCTCGTAGTGTAAAGGGTACAACACCCTGTAAATTTTTCTTATATTATCAAAAATAATAGTGATAATGAATCAAAAATACAGATACAATTAATTTAGTTGTTAATGCTCTATCATAAGTTCTCTTATCATTGGGTTATTCTATACATGGAATTTTTAATGATTCTTATTAATTTAGGTTAATACCAATAATTGTATGGAAAAATGTAAATAGTATTAAAATAAACAAAATTTATAATAGATTTTATTAATAGGATAATGTATCAATAGGATGAAATAGTTACTAAATATTGATATGCATATTAATATAACCATCACCTATTTTAATACCAATATCAACATTAATGTGAATATAGATATTAATGGTACTAATATTAATCCCACACATAAGTTATTATCATTCTTTTACTATTAATGTTAATATTACTATAAATGATATCACCAATATAGGTATTAAAATTATAGTTAACCAATAGAGTTTTTAATGTCATGGTACAATTATTATTAATAATATTATGGAAAGCGATCGCACAAAAAGACCTAGAGCTCAAGTACTACTACTTATTTGAGATTAAGGAGGTGAATAGATCGAATCCTGTAATGGATCCCATTGTTGTTGGTGATAAGATTCCAAACAAAACCCTTTCCTACTTTAATGAAGAGGGAAATTTGTAGCAATTCTTTGTTCACTCTCTGGAAGCTATCAAAAAGATCATTTTTTTTGGTGTTCTAGACGCCTCACTCCTACGTGCAGTTTGAAGCATGTTCCAAGGTTTTTTGAGAAGGTCAAGGATTTGATGACCAAGGGTGTGGAGGATATCATTCTCATTAGTGTTAATGATCCATTTGTGATGATAGAATGGGAAAAAACCTACCCAAACAACAAGCATGTCAAATTTCTTGCAAATGGTTTAGCAAACTATACCCATGCATTGGGTCTAGAATTAGATTTGGCTAGAAAAAGGGTTGAGAATCATATCTCGAAGGTTTTCTCTTGTTTTTGATGATCTTGAAGTGAAAGTTGAAAATATTAAGGAAGGTGGGAATTTTGAGGTTTCAAGTGTTGAGGAAATTCTCAAAGTGCTAGACTAGTGTTGTGGATATGCATACAACTAGTTGTTTTGAAGAATTTTGTAATAATGGTTCTAAGAAGATATTTATAGTGGTGCTATGGGATAAGATACTGAAAATGACATGATATTTTTGATATCTATGAATAATAGGATTTTCCTTATTTTGAGTTTTCTGTGATAGTGAAGAGCTCTATGAATAATATTTGGCATTTAGTTTAAAAAACAAAAAAAAATATTATGGAAAGCTATTAGTAGGGAAAAAAATTAGGTTTGAATTGAATGAGTAGACTTTAATACTCATAATTAGGATTGGATTATAGGGATAAATTTAAGAAATCCCTCCCCTTGGCGAAGGTGTAAAATCTTGGCGAATCATGTATACTTCTTGATAAAAATATTAATTTTATTGACGATTTTTTATTTTTCAGGAAAAAAATAATCTCAATTAGTGAATCTTTTCTAATCACTAGAAGTCTGTGGAAAATCCTAGGGAATTGAAATTTTTTTAAACCAATAAAACATTTTCATTGGTGATTAAAATCTATTTTCAAACCTATAAAATATTTCCATTGGCGAATTAAACATGTTTTCAAAATAGAAAAAATAATTTTGTTAGCTATTAATTTTTTTTTTCAAACCAAAAGAAAATTCATTGGCGAATTAAACCTATTTTCAAATGAATAAGAAAAAAAATTAGCGAATTAAACATAATCTCAAACTAATAAAAAAATTAATTGGTGAAATGTTAGTGCAAATCAATATAACCATGACTGTGTTGCAAAGATGGTTGTCGTTGCACCAAAGATCGACCTGTTAATGCCCGATACAACCATTGGATTTATATAAGATCCAAGATCCATAGGAGGCAGTTAAACCATGTCATGAAGCCTGAGCACCGCGCTAGCCCATGTCGAGGAGACCAAGGGTGACACCTTGCAACAATCCCCCCTAGCGCAAGCAAGGGGTTCAAACTTGTGAAGTCAGCTCTGATACCAATTGTTGAAATGCACAAGACAACTGAGAGGGGTGGGTGAATCAGTTGTATCAAATCACCTTACTTACAAACTTAATCTTTACACCTTAACTTCAATATTTTATTAAGTGTAAACATGAAATGCAAATAATAGAAAGAAAACATCAGAGGCACTAGATTTACATGGAAAACCCAATGAGGGAAAAACCACAGTGAGGATTAACTCACAATATAGTAGTAATGCAATACTGGATACAAAGGATCACTACCAGAGGGCTCACTACCTAGATACAAAAGGCTCACTGCCCAAATGTAAGGGCTCACTACCTTCAAAGGACTCACTATCTAGAAAGGAGGCTCACTGCCTATAGAAAAATAAAAAGAGATAAATGAAGATCCACCAATAGGGTTCCACACATTCACAACCTGATCAAAAGATTGTAGATTCCATCAGCTCATTGCTTTTAGGAATCTAACCCTTAAAGTATTATTGCCTCAATTCGCTCTTCCACTCTCTGCTTTTCGCACTTGTTTGCACACTTCACTCTCTTGCTCGATTCATGGATGATGGATATGAAATTCTCTACAACTCGATTTTCTTTTATACCATTTTCAACCTTAGAAACATTCTCCAAGGTCGGCTATACAATTTCATTTACAAATTCAAACTAGGTCGGCTACTCAACATTCCCACAGTGGATAAGAATAAGAGAGTACCAATTACATATTTAATCTAGGATGCAAACAACATCTTGGATCAAGCACACACTTTCTTAAGTCGATGCAAAAGTTTAATGTAATGTGTAAACACCAGGTCATCCAAACCTAATGAAAACACCAATGATCTTTGAAGTACACACATCTCCAACAAGATAATCACACATGGATCACTCAACACACTTCACCAGACATTTTACCAACTCTGAGAATACCTCAGTTACATCCACAACAATTACAACAAATTTCATTTACAGATAACTCTTCACCAATCCATCAGAACCAACTAGTAAAAGCACAAAGGAGTAGGTCTTCTGAAGCGCCAAACCAAAAGCAATTTTTTCATAGCATAGAAACCATCAGAAAGAGTCATCGCCCAAATTTTCAAGATCTGAAACCACATATTAGAAGACTACAGAGCCAAAACATTTCTCCCAGTCCACAAACAAATAGTTTTGTTAAACCAGTTTATACACTGGTGAACACATATTCTACTCTCCATCGACCCAGAAGCTAAAACTCGGGATATACAATCCATTGAAGCTTATGAACACACTTACAGATCTGCACAGGCATAGAATAAACATAGAAGAAATGTGGAGCACAATACCGGAGCACACTCAGAACATACTTCAACATTGCTTTCATTATTTCTCAAATTTTCTCAAAAGCACTTGGCAAAAACACAACTACAACTTCATAAATATAGCTCCATGTACTCTAAGAACTTCTATAGTAGATACCATCTATACTCAACCTGAACTATTTTGACATCAATGAAAACATTAATGAAAACACCAATGAACGCATCCATACTTGCAACAATCTCCTCCTTTGTCATTGATGGCAACACATGATGTGAAAAACCATCAAAGACAGTATACATAATTTTTCAAAAGCAACAACCTTCCAAGCATAAAAATTTCACATGATTCTCTCTCCCCCTTTGACATAAATGGAAAAGGAAATTGTTTCCATATAAAGCTTTGTTCACTCCCCCTAAGGATTACACCCACACTAGATACTACAACAATGCACTTCTCTACTCCCCCAGAGGAGTAGACCTCAATCATCAGTCTAGAGCAAAAGAAGTCTATGAATTCACATATTAGAAGACTGTGGAGCCAAAACATTTATCCCAGTCCAAGAAAAAATAGTTATGTCAAACCAGTTCATATACTAGTGAACACATATTCTACTCTCCATCGATCCATAAGCTAAAAATCAGTATATACGATCCATTGAAGCTTATCAAAACACTTAAAAATCCACACAGGCTTAGGATCAACACAAAAGAAATGTAGAGCACAATACCAAAGTACACTCAGAACACACTTTAACACTACTTTCATTATTTCTCAAATTTTCTCAAAATCACTTGGCAAAAGCACAACTACAACTTCATAAATATAGCTCCATGTACTCTAAGCAATTATACAATATATCAACTATGTAAATACCATTCGTACTCAACCTGGATTGTGTTGAAATCAATGGAAACATTAATGACAACACCAACAAACACATCCATACTTGCAACAATTGGTATTAGAGCCAAGGTCATAGGTTCGAACCCCTCGCTTGTGTTGGAGGGATTGTTGCAAGGTGTCTCCCTTGGTGTCCTCGGTGTGGGCCAACACGATGCTTAGGCTTTGTGACATGGTTTAATTGCCTCATGTGGATCTTGGATCTTGTATAAATCCAATGGTTGTATCATGTATTAAAAGCTCAATCATTTGGTGCAATGGCAGTCGTCTTTGCAACAAATCATTCGATGAATTTTTGATGGATGGTTGTAGTTGCATTCTGGAAGTAAATCTCTAAAGCACTAGACTTGTGAATTGAAAATTTTAGAATAACACTAGAACCATTAGATGAAAACACATGGCGAGATCAAGGCTCATCACTCATCATGGTAATGAACACGATGGGGTTGAAGGATTTTGGTGATGAGTGATACAAGAACTTATGTGGCAGAAACTGAAATATGCATGTGTATAAAGTTTGTTTAAAAGAGGGACTGCCTAGGAAGAATGTAGGACCAGGGCTTAAAAACTTAAGAACATTTTACACAAAGGATGTAAAGGCCAAACAAGTTTGGATTATCAACTTCATAAATTAATTTATAATAGTGCGAAGGATATTCCATATTTGTAGCCAAATGTCAGTGCAAATCAATATAACCATGACCATTCGATGAATTTTTGATGGACGACTGTAGTTGCATTCTGGAAGTAAATCTCTGAAGCACTAGACTTGTGAATTGAAACCTCCAGAATAACACTAGAAAAATTATATGTGGACAGGTGGTAAGATCAAGGCTCATCGCTCATCGCTCATTCTCTCTTTTCAATGCCTCAATGTACTACATTTCATTTAATTAAAATTCTTAATATTTTTGAAGAAAGTGTAGTAGTCATACTTTGGGTGGAAATTAATTCCATATGAACATTCAAAGCAATTGATTGGAAAACTCATAGATTTAATGAAATAATATTTGTAATTATTTCATATCATTTGAGTGGCACTAGTGATTTTGACAGCTTGTCATCTTGAGGTATAGTTTTCATGTAGCTCGATGTCACTGAAATTAAACATTTTAATTGTACATGTAAGGCTTAAGCTACACGAATTGATTAAGTTAGTTTTTTGGTTTGCACAAATCATGATTATAATTATACCCAACCTCACACGCACGAGTCACAGGTAAACATGGATCAAGCTAGTAGGGGCACTAGTGGCCCATAAATAGGGATAGTGATAGTGGATAGTGTCATAAGGGTTTTTATTTTGTAGGCCTGATAAGGATTTAGGAAGAAGATGATGTGGTATTATTGGGGATACTCTAAATTCTCCTGCCTCCAATTATGTAGTTACAGATTAAAAGACCAATTTCCTTCAAGTTCATAATGGGTGGAATTGGAAAGAAGTTGATTTGGTTGACTTGACTTCTCAAACAAGTTTTGAACTAGGATGAGGAGCTCTGATGGAGATAAGTTATATCCTAGTGCATGGAGGTTGTAGGTAGAAGATGGTATCAATTTTACTACCCCTCATCTTCCGCATGAATCTGGTTCTCAAAGGGGATAAGTACATTTTATATCTTTACATCTCCATTTTCCCTAGTATGGTTGGCCAGGAAAATCCCTTGTGTTTATTTTCAGAGCCACATTTGTATTATGTTTCCACCAACAAAAGCTTGGAAATTGGAATCAATTTTTAATCCATTTCACGAGCAACAACTTGGAATAAATTGTGTCTATGTAAAGTGACATATGTTATTTATATAAAATAAGAGTTTTCCTGCTCTACAACTACTCATTTTTAAAAATATATGTAATAATATGACATTGTAATTTAGTTGTAATAAAATAAATGGTTGTGTTGTGTTATTATTCATTATTCATTTACACTTATAGTAAAGAGTTATTTTCTGAGTTTAGTGTCTATGAATCTATTCAAATCAATTTTTTTCCTTTAAGAAATTAAGTATGATCTATTTATGAAATAATTGCATGCAAATTTAAAAGTAAAACATAAAGCAATACAAATGAAAAAGAAAGTTACCATCAAATTGACAAAAAATATTATAAACACTAAAAAATTTTCACTCTTGTTAGGGTTTATCGAAATGTTATTGTTTTCTAATTTATTGTTGACCTTCTCCCCTAGTTCATAGTGTCATTATTCATTTTTCAATTCCTTTGCAACATTAAGTTACCAGCCCCTTGGCCTTGATGTTAATCCTAGCGCACTAAAGTTTAAAACAACTTTAAAACTCATGTTTATTGTTTTAAGTTTATATCATAAATTAATCAAGTTTCAACCATTTGATGAACATTTGATGTATGGTTGTAGTTGCATTCTGGAATGAAATGCACAGAGAGTTAGGCTTATGAACTTAAACCTCCAGAATCACCCTATAATCGTTAGATTTAAAAAGATCAACATTTTAGAATTTGCAAAATGTATACATTTCATTCACTTTAATGTTTGGGTTTCAAAAAAAAATACTTTCTACTGCTAAGTGTCAAGTGATTTTAGTTTTAAGTGAAAGGATCAACACATGGGGAGATTTCAGTCTTCATATTGCTCATTGTAGTGCACCACGCTATTTTGGGTTCCAAAGTTCCACTTCCAACAAATCCATTCCAGTTTCCATGATTGTTAGCATTAATCTTGTCAAGAGTCAGAATCTGGGTAAGTGAAAGAATTCCTACGGCTACGTTTCATCTTTTGACGTTTCTTGAAATATTATTTTGTCAAAATTTGAAGTTTAGTTTAGGGTTGAGAGACTTAAAAATTAAGAAAAATTGAGGACTAATAGGTATTATGGAATTCACAATTTCACATTGTATAAGCATGTCTACCACCAGTACCACTAGAGCAATGTAGGATAAAAAAATACATTATGAAAAATTACTTAAAACCCCAGGTTTCACTGATGAATACCATGATATTTATGATCCTGAAATCTATGGTAGGCATACCTCAAAACTTAGATTTTCATCTCAAAATAAGGCTATAAAGAAAATGCAAGTTAATAGTATCAGTGCACCATGGGTAACTGGATTAGAGCACATGATGTTACATGAGGTTTTCCCTTGCCTGGAATTTATCATGGTCTATGCCCAAAATTATGATGATAAAAAAAGATAAATTTTTAATAAAGATAACAAAGAAGATTTGTTATTCGTTAATGAAAAATAACTTGGAAAAGTGTTGGGGTTTACAACCGAAGAATTTGGAAATGTCCATATTGACTTAGAAAATCTTGCTAGTGATTATGTAGTGGAAGAAAGGGAGAAAAATGATTTTATAAATAAAATAGTTCATGATAGAAACAACTTGAAAAGTGATCATAAGACTCCTTATGATTTTTATATTTTTAGACCATGGGTTTAGGATACTATTTCCATGCTAGAATTTTTCCTCAGTCTAGATAGCAATTTGGAAGTGGGTGCAAGCCTCCTTGAAATGGTATATAATATCCATTATGGTGTTCCACATGTCAAATATAACTATATTGAGCACATTGTAGAATCCATGTATAAACAACTTTTAATGATTAAAGGAGGTCCCACCAAGACATTTAGGTTCACAACCTACTTATTTTTAGATGAAGAGTACGAATGAACTACACTTTGTTAATCAGGGGAATAAGTCCTTATTTCAGTCTTTACCTTTTTCATGTGGAGGAATCACATTTGAGAGAAAATAATTTAAGGTGGAACATGATATTTTGAATTTTTTTAATTTTGATGTTGTCTGTCACTGGCAGTATGATCCATGTGACACCATTAAAGAAATGATTGTGGCCAATAAGAGTGTTGCAAGTAGAATTCAACATCAAAGTAAACCCTTGCTTGAAAACTTGAGAGACAAGGACTCTTGGGATGAGGTCAAAATAGCAATGGAGAAAAGTGCTACTAAGAATGGTATTTAATTTGAACAATTGTTAGAAAAAATTATGGCATTCAATCAATAGAAAATTAGGAGGTACAACAATTTTTATGAAAAAAGTGATAAACTATCTAGTAGAGTAAAAATACTAGATTCTCTAGATAAGGAAGTTACAGATAAAAAATGCTCATGATCAAAAATTGTTTCCTTTTGGTCTATGAGGAAGGAGCTAGGTGATCCAAGAGCTCTTGCAGACTATGGAGATAATGAAGAAGATCATGAGTTTAGCTAATTGTGGAATATAGAGCATCCTGATCAATAGGAAGATAAAGAATCTAATAATGAATCTAAGGATGATAGGGAAGAACAAAGCCATGTCAATTTTAAACCTGCTTTAAGTGAGGCCGCAAAAGAAGCATATACTTCAGGAAAACCGATAACTAAAAAAAGGGGTTATGACGGTGGTCCTTTGGGGTCCCAAAGACAAGGCTCTTGGATGGTAACAAATGTAGAACATAGAAACCTAGTTGATAAATCTAGCCTTGGGTTTGGAGGTGAAAAACTAGACCAAGTTCATACAAGTACAACCAAATTTTTTTAGTTTGTTAGAGCTTTAAATCCTAAGCCTCATGGTTAGATACAATCACAACTAATACATGCCCATGGTGGAGAGCCTAAAGCAACTGGCAGTGCCACTATTGGTGATGGTATGGGTAGTAGTAATAGTAGTGATCAACATGTGCTATAACAAAAAATTACACACAAGAGGAAAACAATACAAGATACCAAACAAACACCAGGTGATCAAGGCATACAAAAGAGGCAAAGGATTTTGACAGGTCCAAGTCACACTATCAGTGGATCCACCACAAAAGAGTTATTTCTAGGAACTCACCCATTACCAGTTAGTGTGGTTGAGACATCATTAGAAAATAAAATTACTCCTATTCCTTCGCCATTCAAGAATTCCATTGTTCCTACGTCCTCAGGTTTTGATTTCATTGAAGAGTTTAAAAAGAAATCAGACTTGTATTAAAAAAATAAGTAACTTATAGAGAGTGTGTCTGTTGTAACTTTAGATCTTGCAACAACCATGGTATTACCCAAATTTGATAAAAATAAAGAAATCATGGAGTACACAATTGGTGTTCCCACGGTTCAAAACAAACTAGAAAATCAGATGGATCAATTTGAATACTAGGTGACCAATTTTCAATTGGATTTTTCTAGACTAAAAAATACTGACAAAATTAAAGTATCAAAGAAGAACAATGAATTGGTGTATACATCATTTCTAAAGCAATATAGAGAGAAAAAAAGGTTGCAGACTCAAATATAAAATTTACAGGCAGATCTAGCAAATGGGAAAGCAACAGATAATAATAGCAATGAATTAGAAAAAAAAATTGCCTCTACATCAACAAGCAAAGAGGATAAACAAAATGAGAGAGAAGTGAATGGCCTAAAGCAAAGGCTAGATGAGAGCAACAATAAATATGATGAGGAAAAATCCACTTTAGAAAAATTAAGACTAAGCATTGCGAATGGAAATGCACAGTGGGAACAAAAATTGGAGAAAGAGAGAAAAAGAAATGAAAGATTGGAGGCAGAGTTGATGGAAGCAAAAAAAAAATTAACTCTTTTCAAAATAAGCTATCTATATTTTGTAGAGATACAATGAGGCATATGAAACAAAAGATCTAGGATGAAATAATGCAGAGGATTGATCATTTGTGTGACATGTTTCAATTGATTGATGCTATCAGATTACATTATAAGAAACTCACCAAATATTTAGTGGACAACAAAATGTGTTGGCATTAGAGAAATGTAAAAATCAAGTTCTAAAAATAGTCTATGCAGCCTGTGACAATTATTTGAAATCAAAAGGGATTACTAATTGGATCACTACCTCAATGAAGTTGTCATCTATCATTAAAAAGTGTTTGAAAATGTGTGAAACAAAGGGATATTTGCATTTGGTCGCAGACAAGATGAAGGTGGTGGATGAAAAGGTAAGGAACTTCATAGAGCTTGGTTTGCTAGAGGATTTTGACACAAATAAGTGATTCATTGGAAAGGATGATTTCAAAAAGAAGATGGAGGGTGCATGGAAGATTGATTTGAACCAGTTTCCTCAGAACCCAGATGTGGTGAACTATTTGGATTCCATCAAACCACTGATAACCTTGAATTCAAAAATGATTGAAGAATTCAAGACAGGTTCCAATTACAATCATGAAATGTTAACAAAACTTCAAGTCAAACAATATCAATTAGAACAAATTAAAATTCCACCACCTGGAGAGTGGAAGTTGCTAGAAAAGGTGATACAATGATTTGATTTTTGATAATATGAGTTTTCAAGTTCCAACTCAGCTTTGTGCAAAGTTGTCTTTGGGAAAGATTTTGCATTTCCAATGCCTCTATGTACTGCTTCATGTGAAAATCAATAAAAAAGCTCAAATTCAGACTTCAGTAATATTTTGATGTTCAATTATATCTATTATTATTTATTTATTTTATCAATTGAAGAAAAATTCTAGTTTCAACTACTAGACACACATTAATGATTATTGAAGTTCATTGTTGTATATGCTACTATTGTTAATATGTTATTAAGCATTGATTTGGGTGATGAATCACTAGTCGAACCCTCAAAATGTCTTGTTACACTGATCTAATATGCCTTAATTTGGTGGATTTTGGTCCAAATTACAAATATAGGGTTTAGGGTTTTATGTTAGGGGTGGGTTTCTACTTAGTATATTTTCCCCTTGTCTAAACCCTTGTCTTTTGGTCTAGTCCTCTTTTGACTTGTTATGGTTGGTTCCAAGTTGCCTCAGTTATATCTTATGCCTTTGGGTTCATTTTGTTACCAACCCCTTGTGGTCAGAGTTCCCCATTTACCCATCACACATATTTCCTTCATTACTTTGGTGAGTTTGGTTTGAGGATTTAATTATTTTATAAGGTTGATAATCCGTCCTTGTTTGGCCTTTACATCATTTCATTCCTTTGTGTAAAATGTTCTTAATTTTTTAAGCCCTAGTCCTATGTTCTTCCTACGCAGTCCCTCTTTTAAAATAAACTTTATGCACATGCATATTTCTGCCACATAAGTTCTTGTATCACTCATCGCCAAAATCCTTCAACCCATCGGTTTCATTAGCACGATGAGCGATGAGCCTTGGTTTTCTCCTATTACTTGTATCATGCATCACATAAGGTGTTTGCTCTCCATGTCTCATTTTTGTGATGAGCAATATGCTTGTTTCCTTTCATATCACTTATTGCTAAAGATCTTTCATTCTTTAGTTCCACTTCAGCGAAGTGCGATGAACCCAAGTTTCTCTTTTATATAGTGCCATCGTAGAAAAGTTTCATTGTTTATTTCAATTACTAAAATGAGTGATATGAAGGTAAGGAATAGTGGGCTGTGATCTTTCCACATGTCCACATCTGGTGCCATTGCTTGTTTTTCCCATAATCAAAAGAATTCTCATTTTCAAATCAACTACGAAAAATAAGTGATAGACTAAGCCTTAAGGCTATATCTTTGTATCACTGGGTTTCTCTCTTTGCTAAAGTGAAAGTGTATCTTTGTAACACTTCGATGACAAGCGATGGAGGATATAATGAGGAATATTCCATTCATTTGAGGTTTTGTTTCTCATCGTTGAAGTATGAACTTAATCAAATCATTACTGTGATGAGCGATGGGGTTCTAAAGGGCTACCTGGAAACTCCCTAGTGTTGGGGATAAGGAGTTCGGTCTGTCATCAAGATAGGCTTCTAAGACAATAGTGCCTTAGTGATTTCAATTCAAAATCACTCCAAAGACACACACAACTATAACATAAAGTGAAAGCAGGCACAGAGTATCCCCCATTGATCCTATGAGAGAAGTAAATGCAAAACAATTAATAGTTTCAACATAAATAGATAACCATGAAAGACAAAGAAATATTGACACATAGATATACGTGGGGAAAACCCTTTCGGGTAAAAAACCCCACACTCCAAAAGATTGAGCCATTGTATTATTCAGCAACATAAAATAGTTACAATACAATCTCAGGCTCATAGCCTATACAGGAGTCACATCTTGTTCATTTGGAGAATAGCATGCAACACGAAACCTAAACCTTCACACTGTTCTAGCACCTTCACAACACACAGTGTAGATTCCCTTTAGCTCCTTAGAAAAGACTGTCTCAGCATGCCTCTCAGCCAACCTAGCCTGAAGCCTCACAAGTTCACATCATTCAAATCCAAGAGATAGAGTGTTTGTAGTTTCAATGCCTTAGCATACTGCTCGAATACACTTCACATCTCTCTTTGTCCCAATGGCTCTCTTATTTCTCTACGTGCACATGAGATTACTCAATCTCTTTACATGCGCCCACATGACCAACCTATCCAAACAGTCAAAACTGATATCACTGGCAGATCTGTCCATGTCGTCCTCCTTGCATTGAGCCACCCAGGCATGCATCTAATCGACACCGATTGCATTGAGCCGCCTAGGCAATAAATCCATCACCTTAATTAGGTTCCATTTCTACGGCCTGCAATAACTATCTTTACCTCTTTGGTCTTCGGTCAATCAGATGCTGCCAACCTGCCACGTGTCACCTTCACATTCATAGATCACTCTGATAGAATCGGTCTAACTTGGTCAAGATTGGTCTAGCTTGGTCAACGAAGCTCCGAGCTCATCCGAGCACTTACTGTATTACCGCCCAGCTCAACATTAGCTATCACGGTATGGCAGTGAGCCCACCCGAGCTCACCTTGCCATCAACCGCCCTACCACTGCCTCAGTCGATATGCCTCATGGTATAGCAGTGAGCTCATCTGAGCTCACCGAAAACTTCACCAAGCCCAGAATTCCTTCCCACCACGCTACCACAACCCTATTATCTTTGCCTCATGGTATGGCAGCAGCCACCTGGTAGACTGTCAGCGGTCCTATAGTGCTACCACGGAGACCGCCAAGTCTCACCATTGTAGAGCGATAATCACTTTGGTAGACCACCAATGGTCTCACCACGGCCACTGCGATGAGTATTCTCATCACTCACAGTATGGCAATAACTACCAGGCCACACCATGGGTGGCTTACTGTGGCCACCGCGATCACTCTAAGCACCAACCATGGTAGGGCGGTAACTGTCAATGGCCTTACCATGCCCACCGTGGCTTAGAAATCAAGCCATGTGGTAGGGTGGTAACCACCACTTTGAACTTCCACTATCACCGCCATGCACCGCACTACCGCCAGGTAAGATGAAGACCATCGTGGTAAGGCAATAACACCACCCAACCACCGAATAGGGTGGCCCGCGGTATGGCAGTAAACACCATAAACATGAAGAAAAA